>CAJNDV010003248.1:0-11147 GCA_905221635.1 Symbiodinium sp. CCMP2456
CACGCCCAGGTTACATCTCAAGGGGGGGGGGTTCGGGTTCCGGGGTTTAGGGTTAAGGTGATCCGATTTAGGATTTTGCGGGGTTTCGGGTTCCGGGGTTTAGGGTTGAGGTGATCCGATTTAGGATTTTTTTTTTGTTTTTTTTGGGGGGGGGTTCGGGTTCCGGGGTTTAGGGTTAAGGTGAGGTTTTAGGGTTTAGGGTTTGAGCGTTGGGGCCAGAACGGACCCTACTGAACTCTAAACCCCCAACCCAACCCAGCCAAGCCCCCCAATCGAAATCAGGCTTCAACAAGAAAGCGTCTCGCTCAAAACTTTCGGTCAAAATCGATCGGCAACCAAACCCCTAAACCCTAAACCCTCAGCCCTCAAGCCCAAAACGATAGAGATCTTAAGCCCGGAACCATGCTTATGGACCCCTTGACAGGGTTCCTTTAAGGGTTCCTAAGGGTTTAGGGTTTGAGTATGGTCTGGGTTTTTTGGGCTTAAGGTTTAGGGTTTCTTTGAATCTTGAATGGTTGAAAAAAGGGTTTAGGGTTCTAGTATGGTTGAGGGCTTGTGGTGTAGGGATTTACGGTTTAGGGTTTTGGGTTTAGGTTTTAGGGTTTAGGGTGTCCTTGATGGCTTCCTTTAGAGGACGCCTTCCAGGAGCCCTAAGAACCCCTAGACCTTAAGCCCTGAACCCTAAACTCCTAAACCTTAAACTCCTAAACTCCGAAACCCTAAACCGTAATCCCTAAAACCTAATTTTTTTGGGGGGTTTAGGGTTTCGGAGTGTAGGGTTCAGGGGTTCAGGGTTTCGGAGTTTTAGGGTCTAGGGCTTTAGGAGTTTAGGGTGTCGGGAGTTAGGGTTTAGGATTACGTAGGAGACTTTAGGGTTAAGGGTTTAGGGTTTAGGGTTTGGGGTTTGGGGTTTAGGGTTTAGGGTTTAGGGTTTAGGGTTTAGTTTAGTTTTTAAAGAGGTACTTATATTACTAACTATGGGTTATAGGGGGTGCATCATGTATAGCGGTCTTTCTGGTAAGGATCCTATTTTGGTGCTTTTGCGTTGAACAGGTATTTAGAACTGAGGGTTCGAGGTGTTGGGTTTAGGGCAGGGATCAAGACTGAGGACAGGATAACCGCAGTTCATCGAGTCAGCACCTCCGGTTTGGAGGTTTAGGTCCCTAAACCCTAAACCCTAAAAGAGTTGGGCCCAGCACGGGCCACATGCATAGATTTGTTCGGGGTCTCGGGGGGCTTCGGCTTCTTTCATCGTGGGTGTTGGACTTCCGTTGTGCCACGCTGGTGGCATCAAGCAAGAGCTTATAGGGCTTAGGGCTTAGGATCTAGGCTTGTGGGCCTAGGGCTTAGCTTGAAACTCTTGTAGCTGTTAAAGGGTGTACCGGGCTGGCAGGGCTTATTTTGATAAGACGCAGTTGCCTGCGTGAAGTTTTGTTGCCCTTCATGTAGAAGCCGATTAACGTGCTCAAAGCTGCATTGTAGTTAGCTCTATCCTAACATCCTAACACCCTACCCTAAGGGTCCAAGTACCTAATAATCCTTTACTCTCCCAGTTTTTAACCTAGATAACGACTATCCGCAACCAAAGTACCTTATTATTGGGTCCTTTGGACCCTCAGGGCTAGACCATACTGCCTTGCAGCCCAAAGCCCTTCGCCCTAAAGTCTAGGGCATTTTCAGGTGGGTAGTTACCGTTATAGGAGCCGTAATTATACCTTATGGAAGCCTTATAGAAGCCCTCTATACCCTAAACCGCTAAAGCCCAAAACCCTAAACCCCAAACCCCTAAAGCCCTAAACCCTTAAACCCTAAACTCCCCACCTGTAGTTTCCTTTGCTAAAGCAGAAACCTCAACACATCCCAAACCTTCTGCTGCCCTGCACCCCACACCGTGCGGGGTGCAGAGCGGCAGAAAATTAGGGGCTTTAAGCTTGAGAAAACCATGAACCTTAAACCCTGAACCAGGGTTTAGAGGGTTTAGGGTTTTGACGGTTTGTGGCTTAGGGTTGAGGGCTTAGGATTTAGGGTTTGGGGTTTTAGGTTTTGAAGGTTGAGAAAGCCCTGAACCAGGACAGTTGTGAACGATCCCTACGTTTCCATCAAAGCCCACGCGGTGGACGGAGTTTGTGCTCTCGCCTTTGGCTTCGCGGCATTTGCAATTGAGAAAGGTCTATGGAGGGTATCATGGGGCCCCATAAGTGTCTTATCAGAGTCGTATACAGGTTTTAATAGGGTGTACGCGTGTTTTTGCAAGGCTTATATCTAGGACATTTTCAGGTGGGTAGTTACCGTTATAGGAGCCGTATAGAAGGTCCATATACCTTATGGAAGCCTTATAGAAGCCCTATATACCCTAAACCCGTAAACCCCTAAAGCCCTAGACCATAAACCCTAAACTAAACCCTAAACCCCCAAACCCTAAACCCCTACACCCCTAAACCCCGAAACCCTAAACCCCTAAACCCTGAAGCCCTAAACCCTAAACCGCGACTAGTCTGTCGGGCCTATATACCCCAAACCCTGAAACCTTAAAGCACCAGACCCTCGACAGCCAAGCCTAGGGCTGTACACCCCCCAACCCCAACACTCTCCTACACCCTAGACGGGCTAAGGCTTAGGGGTTTAGTGGCTTCGGCCTTTAGGGGTTTGGGTTTCAGGGTTTCAGGGTTTTGGGGTTGAGGGTTTCAGGGTTTTAGGGTTTTGGGTTTCAGGGCTTTGGGCTTCAGGGCTTTAGGATTTAGGGTTTCAGGGTTTCGGGTTTAGGCCTCAGGGCTTACACACTCAACTGGGCTGCAGGTATTCAGTTCCTCCTTCGGCAAGGCTATGCGGTGGCAGACATCCAAACGCCCACACCGCAGGCGCCCTTTCCTAGAGGAGCACCTTAAAATTTCCGATAGCGGCCTAAAGAAGTAATCAGCGACCTTAGTACGTCGGATTGGTGGTTATACTACGAAGAAAACACTTACTCATTGAGGCCCCGATGTTTGTGCTTTAGGGATTTTGGGTTGACTTTGAGGGTTCAGTGTACATTCGTAAGGCGACTTACATACAGCCTTTCTCTAAAGTTTACGGTTTTGGCCGATGACTGTACGGTACAAGGTTGGGGATTGGCGACGGGAAGCTCAGTCCCATCAACCCTGCACCCTAAACCGCGCAGGTGCTCCTTAGGAGCTCTATATGTTCTCTAAATTCGTCCCTGTTCAGGTCCCCAATATAGTACGGCACCCCTATAAAAAGGACCATAAAAGGGACCCTAATTAAGAGAACTGCCCATATGTCGCCATATTTTTTCGGTGTCAACTGGGCTTATAGCCCTAAACTAGGTCCGAAAACCTCCAACCCAGTCGCTAAAACCTACACCTTGGGAAACCCATCATCGATAGTCCACAAGGTGTTTCCGTCTCAGCTCCGATCTAAATCTAACCAGGCCAGGGTTCCCGAGTCTCTGGGCATACACGGCTTTACAGCTAGGTTGCACTTCTGGAAACGTGTTGATTTCCCTTCAGCTCCTATCTAAGCGAGTTCGTGAGTGACTAGGTTCTACCCCCTAAACCCTAAACCCTATAAACCCCATAAACCCTATAAACCCTTTAAATCCTATAAACCCTATAAATCCTATAAACCCTATAAACCCATAAACCCTATAAACCCTAAGCCTAGTCCCGTATTTCTTAGGTCCGCCTTTAGGGTACCTATCAACTCTCCCTGCACAGTGCCCGGAGAGCCTCTACGAGAGGGCTCCAGACGTCCAATCAGCAGCACCCCAAACCCTAAGCCCTCCAGGTTTTAGGGTTTAGGTTGGTTTAGGTTTTAGGGTTTAGGGTTTAGGGTTTAGGGTTTAGGGTTTAGGGTTTAGGGTTTAGGGTTAGGGTTTAGGGTTTAGGGTTTAGGTTTTCCTTTGCCATTGACTCCTGAACCTTAAAGCCTAAACCCTAAACCCCAAGCCCAAGACCCAAAACCCAGCCAACCAACCGACCGACCAACCAACCAACCAACCAACCAACCGACCTCCCTGCACAACATCGACTGTAAACTTGGCCCTCGGCCCTTTTGTGCGGCCTGTATGTTCAGAGGTTTTCAGAATTCAGATCACATGGGCAGTTCTCTAAATTAGGGTCCTTTTTATAAGGGTGCCGTACTATAGTGGGGATTCAAAAAGGGACCCTAATTTGGAGAACTACCCATATGGTACTGAAGGTTTCGGGGTGTAGGGATCAGGTTGTTACTGGCAAAGAGGATGCTGGCTGCCTAGGATTTTCTGGGTTTAGGGTTTAGGGTTTAGGGTTTAGGGTTTAGGGCTTCAAGGAGGTTATTCCCTAAACCCCAAACCCCAAGCCCTGCTCGAAGCAGGTCTATGGGAAGATCATGCAGCGTATCCGAGAAGACTTGAACTTCTTGGGAGTGGCTGGGACGCAGAGAGCTCGTGGTGTTTCAACAGCATCTTCTGGGATCTATAGGGTTCAGGATTTAGGATTTAGGGTTAGGATTTAGGGTTTAGGATTTAGGATTCAGGGTTGGGATTTAGGGTCTTTCAGTGGGTCTTCCAGTGCCTTTTTAAAGGCTACAGGTGGTCTTAGCCTTTCGGCTTTAGATGTTTCATGTCTTCAGATAGGACTGCTGCGAATCACTCGTTGAAGCGGCCCTCAATGGCCCGCCGTTGAGGAAATCAGAAGTACTGGGCTTTGGAGTACCATACTTTAATACTTTTTGGGGGACCTGTTCCTTAAAGGAACCATTATGAAATAAAAGTCTATACTTGTTTCTACCTGGTTACTTCGAAGACCAGTCTAAGCAACTGGTAGGGACATCCTCATCTGAATCTTGTCCACAATGCCCTACTAAAGTCAGCATGGCCGCTGCAAAGCCACCTCAACATTTCCGTGCATATCGCAATCTCAGAGCCTCGACTTTAGCGGGGCGTTGATTTGATATAGGGGCCTGAATAGTTAGTTATGCCCTTCCTGGCGCTCCTGAGCCTCTAAACCCTAAACCCTGAAGGGTTTAGGGTTTAGGGTTTAGGGTTTAGGGTAACCCTCATACTCAGACCCCCCCAAGGATTGATCGAATTACTGAGGTATCTGGTCAAGTCAAATTCGACGGCGGCAACGACAGAGAGAACACGTTGGTGTTGGAGCAGGCACCAACGTAACCCCCTTATCGTTCATTTGCGAAGAGGGTGTTTATAAAAACCCTGAGCACAGAGGGTTTTTCATAAAAACCCTCTTCTGGTTTTTTTTTATAAAAACCCTCCTTGGGGTGCTTGTAAAACCCCCGCCAAAACCGAGAGATCCTGAGCCCCAAGCCCTCTCAACCTTAGTCCCCTAAACCCTCGCAGACTTAATCCCTGCCGGCCTGACATCCGGTTTAGGGTTTAGGGTTTAGGGTTTAGGGTTTCTTGTTAACTGGTACACCGACAAGCCTGCCGTGAAGACACAAGGCATAAGTACTTTGGGTTTGGGGGTTCGGATGTAGGGGTTTGGGGCTGAGGGTTTAGGGTCAGACGCTCCAAGTAAGCTTCACCAGCCACTGGCGAAGAGAAATGTAGGTGCCTATGGGTTGTAGTTGAAAGGGGTTTTCCGCAGACGCAGGTTGTTGACTGTTCTGTAAACTATTTGAGTTCATGGTCTTGAAGCAAACGACGGTTATTGGAGGATATGGGTAAGCCCTGAGCCTTAAGCCGAATCTCTTTCAGCCTGTGATGCCAAACCTCCAAGCAGCTCAGGTACTCTAAACCCGAACACCCTAAACCCCAAACCCTAAACCCTAAACCCTAAACCCTAAACCGAAAACCCTAAACCCGAAACTGAAGCCCCAAAATGCTGAGTTGTCGGCTCTTGCCCTTCAGAGGCCTAAACTGAGATGTGCTATTCAAGTCCCCGCGGGATTTAGACCGCAAGCCCTAAGCCCCAAAACCCTCAACCCCAAACCGTCCAATTTGGGCTGCCATTGCAGTTGCAGACGTAGAGGCCTCCAAAGAAAAGTAGGTTCTAAATCCCAAACCCCTAAAACCCTAGACCTTAAACCCCTAAGCCCTAAATCCCAAAGCCTAAAACCGTAAATCCCAAACCCGCATACTCCAAGCGCGAGGGGTCCGCAGCCGAAGCAGCTTCGGTTGTTTACCGTGCCCGATCTTCCCTTCTCTTCTTGAAATCCTAAACGCTTGGGGCTCCATTCTGGGGTTCTAGAAGGGATCTATAGAGCTGCACCCAATGCCCTCTTGTGTTCTTTGTTCTGTATAAGAAGCATGCAAATCTGATGTATTTGAGACCAAAGGAGTTATATCGTAACTGAATGACAGCATGTTATGCGGTACTGTACAACAAAAGGTACACATACGCAGGACTTAGTGCTGTAGGGTAACACAACGTAAGGTGAAGTAGGGATAGCATAGGGTTCCGAAGCCGTTGTGGCATTCCTAAACCCTAGAACCGCAAACCCCGATACTCGAAACCCTAAACCCTGAACCCTATAAGCCCCGTACATATTCCCTAAACCCTAAACCCTAACCCTATAGACCCCTCATATGTTCCCTAAACCCTAAACCCTATAAGCCCCTCATATGTTCCCTAAACCCTAAACCCTATAAGCCCCTTATATGTTCCCTAAACCCTATAAGCCCCTTATATGTTCCCTAAACCCTAAACCCTATAAGCCCCTTACATGTTCCCTAAACCCCAAACCCTATAAGCCCATTTTGTGTTCCCTAAACCCTAGACCCTAAACCCATTTTGTGTTCCCTAAACCCAAGACCCTAAACCCTATACGCCCATTTTTTTTACCCCTAAACCCTAAACAAAGTCTAGAACCCTAAACCCTAAACCCTAAACCCTAAACCCTAAACAAAGTCTAGATGTAGGCTGGAGCACATACCCAAGCACGAGACCGGACCGGAGGGCTGGTAGTATTGAGTAAGAGGGGTTTAGGGTTTGGGGTTTGGGGTTCGGGGTTTAGGGTTTGGGGTTTAGGGTTCAGGGTTTGGGGTTTCGGGTTCAGGGTTTGGGGTTTGGGGTGCAGGGGTTTGGGGTTATTTAAGGAAGACTACTATGCTTATCCTACTTAAAGTCTTACCCAGAGCTGCTGACGAGTTCATACCTCACGTCGTGAAGGCCTATTGAGTTGCTTCTTCTTTGTGACTTAGCAGCTGAACGAGTACACTTTACGCTTTTGGGGACAATCCCCTATGAAACTGAAAGTTTGCACTTGTTGGGCTTATGCACTCAGCAACTAAGGTGCTTGGTTTAGGACAGAACCACCCTGTCCTGAACCCTTCTGCAAAAGAACCTGAACCCTGTAGATCCTTCTCACACCGAACCTCCCTAAACCCCAAACCCTAAACCCCTAAACCCTAAATCCTTTTTGCCGGAGGTGCAGTCTGCGGGGTTGGTGGAGCTTGCGCACATCCCGCCGAACGGAACCATTAATTGGATAGCCAATGGCTCTGCCGAGGCACGGCCTTGGAAAGCATCGGCTTTTCGGATTTAGGGTTTAGGATTTAGGGCTCGGGGGCCTAGTTTTTGGGGGGTTGGGTGTTTAGGGGTTAGGGTGTTACGGTATGGCAGTTGGTCGACTTCGTAACATCAACTAGCTGGCCCATTGTGGATGGATTTTTGTCACACACTATTCATGGTCGCGTCATAATCAATCAATCATTGGTTGGACGGAGGCTTGGGAGGTGGGTTATGGGTGCAACATGGAGCCAAACACTGAGATCCAAGTGGCGAGGCATGGTTGAGGCTTAATAGTATAATCTTAGGAGCCCAGTAGGTAAACTTTAAACTTTTTGGTATATTAAACCCCCTACTAAAAGAAAAGTTTAAACTTTTTTGGGCCAGGGTACTGGGCTTCAAGGTAATCGAGTCTAAGAAGTCTCCGGAATAGGATCTGGGCCTCAGCTTCCGCAGGTGAGCGTAGGGCTCCTTTGGGGTTTGGGGTTTAGGGTTTAGGGCTCCTTCGGAGTCAGCGCAGTTTCGGTTCAGGGGTGATGAAGAACTATACCCTAAACCCTCAAACCCGAAACCCGAGTTAAACCCCAAACCTTGGCCCCTCTAGGATCCGGAAGGAGGCTGGTTCAAGGGAAGAGGGTACAAGGGATCTTCAGGACTCGCCCTTTAAGGATATACTCTCAGAAGAGCGAGGGTTTAGGGTTAGGGTTGAAATTCTAAACGAAAACCCTGAACGCTGAACCCTAAGCCAAGAGCTAGCCATGGTGTGGGTGGGTGTAGATGGACGGAGGGGCCCTGGGCGAAGCAAACACAGGTCCCAAATTACTTTGTTGCCGAAAGAACTGAGATGTCGAATGTCGCTATCTTACTACATCATGGAAGCTTGCTTCATTTCTGACATACTTAGCTTAGGAAGCCCAAAATGGTACAAGTAGGCCCCACCAATGCTAGATGTTGAGGGCGAAGCATCATCCCAGGTTGGGCAGTGTGAGATATTTTTGCAGGTAAACCCTAACCCTAAACCCCTAAACCCTAAACCCCTAAACCCTAAACCCTAAACCCTAAACCTTAAACCCTGAACCCTAAACCCTAAACCTTAGAGGCAGTCGCCATCGGGTGTTCAGCGGATGCTGGATGCAACAAACCCTAAACCCTAATGATTGCCACGGTTTAGGGTTTAGGGTTTAGGGTTTAGGGCCCTAATGCCATCCAGATGCATCAGGATGCGTTGCTTACTTGAGTTGACCGTGCGGAGCTTTCTGATTCTTTGCGGAGCTTTCTGATTCCTTAGAGTCCCGGACTGGATTCGGGATGGTGCCCTCAAGAAGGAGTGGCTGGCAGGTGGCAGGCAGAGTACACCCACTGCTGCAGCAACACATCACAAACCCTACGTCCTCAACACTAGACCCTGACACCCTAAACTCAGACCCTCCAGTACTGTGTTTTCCGACGCAGCCTTAACAGTTAAAGCATATCTTCTGGGGTAGATGCCACCTGTAGTATGGATGTACTACGGGCTTTAGGGAGATACGGCTTCCAACAATTCAGGGCGAGGCCCCCGCAAATGTGGGTCTATGCCAGGGACCACCATCAGGTGAAACTGTGCTAGACTGTCTGGTGCTTAGTAGGTAATGGGGGAATGGGCTATAGGGACTNNAAGGGACCTTAAGGGACTATCATGGGGATCCATTCCCCCATTCCCTACTAAGCACCAGACAGTAGATCGCTACATCTGTTAGTCTATCCAGCGCATGGTGGGCCTCTTTCGCCAAAGCACCACAAAACGCCGAAAACTAGCATCAGTTAGAAGACCAATAAGGATGATGATACTCATCATCAGACATCAACGTGATCATCACTTTGTCATCATGCGCGCCATCATTGTTTTCATCCAAAGCATGATCGCCATACCTAGAAAAACCGTCATGATGATGACGATGATGGTGATGAGAGTATGCAAACCAAGAGTTTCAACTTCGCACCAAACCTTCAGCCCTAAACAACCCTGTGCCCAATTCCCAAATCCCAATAGATCCCTCGACACCCACGATGTTCGCAACAAGGCCACACATTGGGACATCGAGCCCGCAGAGGTCTTCGAGCTTCTTGAAGCTGAGAGGGTAGGTTCGTTAGGGGCCATAAACGGATTTTAGCAGTTTCTGGTTGTAGAGTGTGACGCTTGCTGTCGCAGTGCTAACAGAAAACGAATATCACTAGGTACAACAGCAGGCAACAGCGATAATCACAACAGCGACTTGTCACAAAATGAACGTAGCCACGGGCTTAAGTGCAGGTAGGTAGTGTGTGCTACTCATTCAAAGGGTCCAGTCAAACTTCCCGTCCTAGACCCTGTCAAATTTAAAACCATGGACTCGAACCCCCGAATTTTTCTTTATTCACAAGCAGTGCATTTGCTTGCTCTCATTTGTGGTATTAGGGCGACCTCAACCTGGGTTGGTTCGACGAAAGCTTTAACTTTACGATTTCATCACCCCCATGCCGAAAACTTAGCAGGTCATTGGAAATCTGCCTTAGTCCTTAAGCCTTAAGCCCTAAACCTAAACCAAGGTCAATTGTGCTTCGACGGTAACCCTCACCCCCTGAACCCTAAACCCTAAACCCTAAACCCCCTAAGCCCTAAACCGACTCACCCCGAAAGGAATATCCGACATGCAGACTTCGGGCCTTTTTAAAGGTTGAGTTCAGGATGTCATTCAAAAGCAGCGCTGGTAATACAACGAAATAACAAATCGTCATATGAATAGCAATACTACTCTTAACAGTAGAGCGAATAATAGCATTGTTTTTATTAATAACTACTTTGGGAGTCTGTGGGTATGTTGGGTAGCTGCGGGTGGGTCGATTGGGGCGATAGCCCCCAAAGCCTAAAACTCAAAAGCCCTATACCCTAAACGCTAAACCCTAAACCCTAAACCCTAAACCCTAAACCCTAAACCCTAAACCCTAAACCCCTAAACCCCTAAACCCACAACCCAAAGTCCCAAAATTTAAGCACGAAGCCCTCAAGACGAAAGTGAGTAGATGTATGTTTCTACGACCAAGGCCTAGACACTAATTAACGACTCATAATCCAATATATTCCGGAAAATATAAAACATTCATCCAACTTTGGGGGTCCCATCCACTCTTAGAGCAGAAATGTTTCACAGAACAAACTTCACATGAGCTCCAAGGAAAAACGTGACATGCCCTAATGGAAGATATAAAACATTCATCCAAAACTTTGGGGGTCCCACCGACCTCACCCTTAGAGCAGAAATGTTTCACAGAACAAACTTCACATGAGCTCCAAGGAAAAACGTGACATGCCCTAATTTATTTCACATGAAATAAATTTGTTTTGCAGGGAAATAAAAACTCATCCGCCTCAGCTTAGCATCCATAGCCCGATAGTGCCCCTAAACCCTAAACCCTAAACCCAAAAACTTGGTCGCCCCAAACCCCAACTCAGCCCCAGGAGCCGAACCCAGTCACCCAGCCTGATGTTCTCGATTTGTTAAAGAAAACGACACTGCAGTAGTTCGTTTAGGGTTTAGGGGTTCAGGGTTTAGGGTTTAGGGTTTAGGGTTTAGGGGTTCGGTCAACACCGTCGAAGTATATAGTGTCTATAAACCCTCAATCCGAAACCCGAATCCCCAAAGCCCTGTACCCTAAACCCCCCCCCCCCCCGAGGCCAATTCCGCC
>CAJNDV010003253.1:0-11134 GCA_905221635.1 Symbiodinium sp. CCMP2456
GTTCCCCGTGCGGAATCGTGAGTTTGGGAAAATCCTTGATCAATTTCCACTGTCCCGCCGGAATCTTGGCACCAGAACTCCTTTGACCTGGAGGCTTTGCAGGAGGTGACTGCGCAGCCTGAGGTTCCTCCTCCTGCTCTAGCCACTCATCAACAGCATCCTTATACCATAGATCCCCGGCTCCGTCACGCTGGGGAGTCATCTGGAACATCTGCACACCTGATGTTGTGTGTTTCTTCGGTATTTCAATGATCTCCTGAGCCCTCGCCTCCTCCTCAGAACTCTCAACATGCACCTCTTCTGCAATCTGCTGGGGCATCTGCAGTTGAAGACGACGCGATGAAGCTCTGGGTTCCCCGCTAAGCCCCACATCAACTTGAGTTTGCAAGGCTTCGTATCGGCTGGTGAGATCCTCCGATCGCTGTCTAAGCTTCTCACAGAGTTTCTCATTTCCATCCACACGTTCGAAGAAATGCTTCAATAAAACATCCATCTCATCAATTCTACGCTGAATGCGGATCTCACTCTCTTCACTCTTGTTCTGCGCGCTTTGTTGTATGTTGGGTTGCTGATGCTCAAGCCTTGACAACGTAGCTTTCATCGAAGCCACTTCATCTCTCAACGCGTCCGCTGAGGTAGCTTGGGCTCGCAATTGTATGATCTGATTCTCAAGGGCACCCAAACGGGTCTCCATCGTAGACTCAAAGGTGACCTGACGCCTCGACATTTGGGTAACTGCGCTCTCTAACTGCTGGATCTGCTCCTCAAGGCCCTCGAATTTGCCATTGGCGTTGTTCAAGGCAACATGATGATCACTCCCAGCGTTGAGCAGTCTCTCTGATTGATGTTTCACCCCATCTAGGTACCCTGTAATTCCAGACAAGCACGAAGCCAATCGTTCTGTTCTTGCCTCAAGCTCCTGAGCCACCAAACGAACATTGTCCTGCACGTCCTTTATGGTCTTAGCATCGGCCACCACAGCAGCTGATGATTGAAGCAATCTGAGAACTTCGGCTGGCGCCTGCATCTGCAACATCTGCTGCATCCTCATACAGGATATCGAATACCCCGGGAACCCCAATCCCAACCCTTAACTCCGAAAGTCAAAACCCTTGCCGAGACCTTGGTGCACTTCTCGATTTGTGCATCATGCTTGAGCCACATGCGTGGCGTGTCATCCTTGCTCAGGGACCATGCTTCAATGGACCTGGCAACGTCATCCTTGCGCAGGGGCCATGCTTCAATGGTCCTGTCAAAAAGGCCTTAGTACACTTCTCGATTTGTGCGGATCGGCTGTGCAAACACATAGCCTTTCATGTCCCAGCGCGTGGCTTCGAACAGGCTCTGGGCTCGATGAACGAGGTTTTTTTGTGTACGGACTTTTCGAGCTGCCCAACGAAAGGTGTTCGAGCCGCGGTCGCAGCTGACTGCGCTACCAACGGACCACGAGCTACGCTCCAGTCCCGTCAGGGCGGCAGCGGCAGGCGGTTCTGGCCGGCGAGGGCTTCGTGGTGGAGCAGGGTGTCTAGCGGTGGGCCGTCGCAGGTTTTGGGCGCCGCAGGACAGCTCCGGGTATTGCAAGTGGCCCGCACATGCAGGTGGCCCCCTTGAGCGAGCGGAAGCACGCATCTGCAAGGAGGCAGGAGCCCGAGTGGCATCGCACGTCGCCTTCCGCGACCTCAACCTGGACGCCAGGCCGCATAGAGGTGTCGCCAGTGACCTCCCCATTTATTTGGCAAGGGAGAGGCCGGGACGGCCAGCCCCGCCCACGAGCTGACCGTCAACCGGGCCACGCCCTGGACCAGGCAGTCGACTGCAAGCACCGAGCTTACCCGGAACTGCGGCAAGGGTCGTCTTCGGCGTGGAGGTTGGCGGGCGGGTCAGCCCCCGCACCCTGACGTTCGTGGCTGCTTGCGGGCGAGGGGTTGCGCCGCAGCCGCTCGACAAGCTCTGAACCAGCGCTGGAAAGCCTTGGCCTCCTTCGCAGCGCTCCGGGCACACGCCTGCTCGCTCCTGGAGCTGCCCATCGCGGGGCCCAGCCACCCAACCCACGAGCCGTTGGGTGAGTTGCTGGCGGGCAGCCTGCGAGCAGGCCCTAGCCGGCTGGCGTAGCCGGGTCACAGCACCCCCTGAAAACTCAAGACGCGGCCGCACAAAAAAATGATTTCGCGTGCTCGGCTTCGAAATGGGTGGGCCGGCGGGGGCATCGTGATGGAGCAGAGTCTGCAGCAGCTGTGAACCCTGCCTCAAGCTTTGATGAAGTTTCGCAACAGAGGGCAATTGAGCTACTCAGGAAGAAGTGTGCGCAAGGGTTGTATGAGCGTCATTGTCCCCGTTGCGCGGAGGGTCATGGTCATAAGCGAAAGTGCAGGCGATTAACGCCAGAGGCAGTTGGTGAAGGTACTCTGTCAATGGATTTGTCAGGTCCTCATCCAACGGCTTTTTCAGGACATCGATACCTCATGGTGGTCAACTTGAGCATGAAAGATGGGGATGACGTTCCTTTTTCGAGATTGTTGTTCACAAAACAGACAGATGAGGTCGCTAAGGCTCCGGTCTCGGTTATGTGTCAGGTGGTATCGCTTGCTAAAGGGGCCCCCCCGGTGTTCAGGATTCACAGTGACGCTGGAGTGACGCTGGTAAAGAATTCACGGGAGGAGCTTTCCAGAAAGCTGTTGAGCAGTGTTGTGTATGGTCCACGATGAGTGCGCCATACACCCCGCAACAGAATGGCAGGGCAGAGAGGCTTGTGGGCTGTTGAAGTCTGCAGCAGGGTCTCTTCTGTTACATGCGCAATTACCTCTGCAGCTGTGGAATGAAGCGATACTTGAAGCCACTTTCTTGAGACGGTGTAAGAAGCTGAAGCTTTTGATTCCGAAAGACCGTCCGCATATGGGAGATGTGATCCTTGTGAGAAAGCCACCCAATGCTCTGGATCATCAGTTCGAGCCGAAGGCCGAGGAAGGGGTGTTCCTGGCAAATGACGAAAGGATCCCAGGTGGAGCTAGAGTGATGGTGGTTAAAGACGGAAAGACCTCGGTGAGGGTGGTGCAAATGCCAATCATGAGGGACGTTGAGGCGCTCGGAGATTCCAATGATCCCAACTGCCGACCCAACAGCATTCGTCAAGTCTCTCGGACACTCCATGGCTGCACGGATGAGTCTACGTCTCGGACTAACGAAATCCCACGCTGTTCACACCGACCCGACGTCCCGGGAGAGACAAACCCCTTATATATCCCAAACAGCCCTCATCTCCATCCTCATCGTCGAGGTCATCTGGATGAGTTCGGCTGTTTTCCTGGGTTGCGTGATCAGATGGCGAGTGGAACGAGGACCCCAAGATCAGACGGTGTGGCTGAGTACCACTGGGGATATGAAATGGAATGCCCCACCTTCAGACATGATAACAGTTGAAGAGTCGGTAGGGGAAATCCAACCGTGGAACGACGGGAACACAGCATCTGAGATCATCAGGGAGCGCTTCAAAAAATATTTGGTACCAGAGGCTGAGAAACGCTTGTTTGGATTGTTCGGTCATGGATTCGTGGTGACTCCTCGAGTGCGGTTGGTTGCTTGCGGAAACTTTAAGAAGGACTCAAAGGCACATGATCCAGAAAACTTTGCAGGGAATCCAGGTGCGGAGACCGTGAGAATCTTACTTCCACTGTTGGCGAGGCGTCCTACGAACATGACGGCGGTGGTCCTGGACATCTCATGTGCCTTCCTGAATGCCAGGCTTGATCGAAGTCCGGATGCGAAACCGGTGTTGATTCAACCACCGAGCATCTTATACAAGCTAGGACTCCTTGAAAAGGGCTTTATCTGGCGAGTTGGAGAGAAATGGTGAATTAGATGGTGTGACGTTGGAGCCACTTCCTCACCATGAACACGGATTGCTGAACTTGGAAAGCCTGGAGTCAGGTACATAGTTGATTCGGGATTCGAGTGGCGAGATCCAGGGCGCCATGGTCATGTACGTGGATGACGCCCTAATCTTCGGAGATTTGGATATCTGCGCTAGGTTGAGGGCGAAGCTGTCCAGCTTGTGGGATTTGAAGGTTCAAGGAATCTCCAAAAATCATCACGTGAACCTGGTGGTTGGGGGGACCGTCATGCTGGAAAATACGCCTGTCAATGTGAAGGACGAGCTATCCTTTCTCGGCATGAAAATCGGACGGGATGACACCGGGATTTACTTGCATCGGATTTCCACAGAATTGAAAAAGCGTGGTTGGAGCACGATGGGAGGTTGCGACAAACCTTCCTGATGTAGAAGAGGGTATGTGGATGCCATAATACTGACTTGAAGATGTGTCAAAAACAGCTGGGATGTCTCCAGTGGGTGTGCGTGCGTAGCAGACCAGATCTAAGTGCCTATGTTGGCACATTGGCGAGTCTGCAGACGCTTGATCCTGCAAGAGTTCTTCAGCTATGCACTTGAACGTGGAAGTATCTGAAAGGTCCCGCTACACTATGACTACACTAATGCCATGAATGAGCGCTTGGACTGCTATGGAGATGCCTCTTGCAGCAACAACGTGTCAAAGTGGAGCTCAGATAAAACACCTACTGAGTGCAATCACTGGCAATTCAGTGACAACGCCGCTTGTGTCATCAACTTGGTGCGTGAAGACGGTGCCTTGGGCCTTGATTACCACGAGAACCAGAACAGTAGGGATCAGATGTTCATATGTCCGTGATCAAGCTGTCCTTGAGGGTTTTGACATTCAGCACATGTCGGGAAGCGAGCTGCCAGCAGATGCGCTGACAAACACGCTGAAACGATCTGCTCTGGAGTTGGCCCGAGCTCGCTTGAACCTTAGGTGAACATCGTCAGCAATATCACTGACAGCAGCCCTCAACAAACACAGGCTACAACGGCCACATGCATGTCGTATATGGTCATGCCGCACGCCTTTTTTTTGCCATGAGTCTCGGGTGGCTGCACACGTCGGCGCAGCCTTCTTCTATGATTTCCCTACGGGCTGCGCTGCGTCAGCAATGTCGAGCACACGTTCCAGCTTTGGAGCCGTCTGTCGGGTCGCCTGAGGAAACCCCGGCCAAGCTGACCCGAGGGCAGTGCTCGCGACGGCTTGTTGCACCGATATACTGCCGCACCGGCATTCCACCGCCCGCCGACCTCGCTCCCGAGTTGCGGGGGGCCGCCGTTTAGCTCCGAGCGCGGCTCGCTTGCGGCGCTCAGCGCACAGGGCTGCGGTAGCCCGTGCGTGACAACGGCAACACAAGTGTAGCGTCGCAGCATGGGCCCCGCCAAGAGGCGTCGCTCCATAGACGACGAGGTCCAGGCGGCGGGGTCATCGGAGCAGACGTTGCACGCTCGCTCCACCATCTTGGCCTTGCGAGCTAGCAAACCAGTGCGAGCACATGCGAGCGCGTGGTTGCCAAAGGCGTCCACTTCTCTTCCGCATCCGGGTGGGCCACAACGGCTAGCATACAAGGGCAGGAGGTGCAGGCGGTGGCACGGGGCAAAATACGCTACCTGGGGCGGAAGCACGCAGACCGGCTCACAGGGTAATGCAGTCAACCAGGCCGGCCTGTGGGCCAGCCTGTGATGGGAGGGGAAGGCGACCAACAAGGCAGCAGCGTGCGTCTGCGAAACCAAAAGATTCCCATACGCGATGCACAGCACTGCCATCCATGTGGCCAGTCGCCCAAACCTGGTCGGTCATGCGTGGTGGACGGGCTCCCGCCCCGACTGCTTTCCAAGAAGGGCACTCGTGCCGACCCTCCGTCTGAAGGAGCTCGCGTGCCTCAACTGCGGTCCTGAGGTTCGGCGCTCGCCCACCGTCTGTGGCGAGCAAGCGCGCGCAGGCAGCAGCGAAGGTTGGGGGTTCCGGCAACGCGCCCAGTACGCGGCCGGAGCTGTGCGAACAGCCGACGTGAAGCCCAAGCCTCCGAGGGCTGCCGTTAAGTTGCCACGTTTTGCGCGTGCACTGCGCGTGCACGACGTCTGCTTTGGCCACGCCACCGTGGCAACGCTCCAACTTCTCCCATATGCCGCGTCATGTGCGCACATATGGCGTCACGACATGCAGGGGCACGCTGCGCAGCGCGTGGTTAGCGCGCGGTGAGCATCTCACTGTACAACAGCGTTAGAAGACGCTCGCAAGATCCCGAGTGGGGCAGCCGCACTGCGGGACTTACATTATGCGGACACCAATGTAGCAGGTGGTCATGGACGGAGGAGGCGACAAAAGCACCGCCCATCATCGAGTGACTAAGCAACACCGACACAAATCGATGTTGACAGCGATCCATGGACACAGAACGCGACGGTCGGCAACTCTTCCTGCTGCCCCGCGCATGTTGTGTTTCCGTACGCCCGGCATCGTGTCAACCTGAGTTCACGCCCTTCGAACGTCCGTCTGGGACGGCCGTCTGAGACAGTTGCTGCGAGGGAGTCCAGCTGCAGCCCAGCAGGCCCGGCCAGGTCGGGAGCACTTGCGGCAGGTTTTGCCCGGTGCTGCATCCTTGTTGACAGCTCCAATCCATTCCGCAAGGGGAGTTTGGAACAACACGTGGATATTTGCCTAGCGGTGTGCCTTCGTGCTCGGTGTGGCGCCCCGTGTTTCCCGCATCTTTTGGGCCCGCTCAGTGGGCTTCCTGTGGTGATTTTGGTGGTGCCTTTCCTGGCATCTAACCACATCTAAGTAAGCAAACGTAGTCGTCACTTCAATTTCAATTTCATCTTGTGGAACGAGTCAGCTGTGGTGCAGCGCCGTCTGTAGTAGAAAAGGTCGTGCCCTTGTATTGAAACGCCGCTGGGCACAATGTTCCCTTGATCGTCACGTGGTGTTGCTATTGGACGGAGGTAAGGACCGCATACAGGGAACGAAACAACAGCTTCGTGAACATCGAAAACAACACTTTTTCGGACATTTCGATTGTTGCAAGCAGCGCATCTTCGCTGAGCTTTGACTCCAGAGGATATGTTCATATATGTATCGCGAGGATTCATATTGCCTCACGGTCAATGTCACCAACTCACGCTGGGATGATCCCACGCCCGACTCATCCGGCAACATGAGTGGTGGCGCCAACCGGGTAGCATGGACTTGCGGCGGGGCATAGGGACGCAAATGCAAAGGCATCGCCGGCAACATGGGATCAGCGAGAATCGAACTTTGAAAGCGTTTGCGGACGCACAGGCCTCAAAGTTGGATTACCCTCATCTTAGTCGGCATAAAAGGAATGGTATGCTGCCAACCCAACCAAAACAGAAACCGTCTGTATCCCAAAAACACCTGCGACAAGAAATACTGCAACTAGATATGTACTTGGCCGTCACACGCAAGCACGCCTGGCAAGATCAAGCACAAAAACCAACACCTCTGCGACCGGCGATCAACTCGAATAAAAGGCAGCGGCAGCATCACCCGTCTTGACAGGTCGTGTTGACATGGTATGAGAAATCATTAGATGTGCAGAAGCGCGCCGCTTCAGCCTGGTTTGGAAGGTTTTCTTAGGCTCAGAGAAGCGAGGACCTGCCCCAACGTAATCAACATCTCACTATAACAAACGGCGACAGCGAGCAGCACACAAAGGGGGTCGTTGATTCGGTATTTACGACCGGAAAAAGCCCAGTTCGAGACCTGGGTCACTTTGCTGCCTGTTTCTCCAAAACATTCCGTAACAAACCAGCACTGCTGCGGACAGAGTCTTCGACAAAAACATGAGTTCAGCATCCGGCATGCCAGCACGGATTGGTGCAATTGGCATCGAACTGGCCGATTTAGGTGTTAGCTTATTAGCTTTTGGGACTGTCGATCTAATTTTGCTTCAACAGCCACCATTGCCCAACTTTGTCCATAACGGCTTTTGCGACACATGGTTCTCTCCGTTCGTAATTGCGACATGGAAGCAAACGGTTTGCATAACATGACGGATGAAGTGTGAATTCGGATCCCGTCTGCTGCAAACACGGATTCTGCAAAAATGGGACCGACAAAGATCGACCCGACCCAGGGTCGCTGTCCGCGTGCAGATACAGAGACACAAGTCCGAGTTTTGCCTTGTGGGCATGATGTTTGATGTTTCAAAAGCAAACGCATAAATTTCGGTGTATCCTTCACATTATTGGCGACTTATCCTTAGTGCAACCAATGTGCCAACACCACCAAGCACCACTCCTGCAACAAGCTTCAGGTTCCTCTCCTCCATGGTCAGCGCTTGGCGATGGCACCACACTTGCCCGGTACAGTTGAACAAAAGATTGGAAATTCCTTGAGCCAAGGCGAACACGTGAAGGCCGTGAAAGAATCAACAAAACAAAGCCCCACGAAGGGACAACCCACGAACGCCTCTGCTCCTCGAGCACGGTCGAAGCATCGGGTCCGTGACGCCCGTGTCCATGCTGGTCCACCTTGGAGCTCGCACTGATTACAAACATGTCTGTATGCTTTTCAAGGTACTTTCCGAGAGCAATGCCACAGCCTGCTGCATCACTGTCAACCACCAAAGCTGCTTCTGCCTGCCGGTGGCAAACACTAACATGCAAACGGACTAGCGGCACGAGAACCAAGCCTGGCCATTTCGCCTGTTCCGCTCATGCTGCTCATCCTTCATCTGAGGCTCGCTATGTCTGTGCTTTGTGCGGCTCCCACTACACGTCTGCGAAAGTGGACACTTAGATAGCACCGATGGTTTGGTACAAGTTGTCGACGAATTCGTTATCTCCTTGTCCTGTGCCTGCGGAGCAGTGGGACGTGGTTTTGGTCATGAATAATGTCTGTCGAGCCCGTTGCAACGTGGAGGTCGTTCTTCACATCTCTACTCACAAGACAATCTGTCACCTTCTTTTACCCCACTTGCTGATATGCATTGATATGAACTGCAATGGAAGCGACAGGAGAACAACAGGCAGAAAGCAATACAGAAAGAGAGAAAAAAAGAGAAACAGAGAGAACTGAGGAAGGGACAAAATAAGATGTGGAGACTAAGTTGCGCGAGGAAAATGGCTTCACCAGCATGGTCACGAAGCGAGATATACATGTTGGAACGACTAGTCACGTGGCGCTCCACATCAAAATCAAACGTGGTGAAATTGCCTTGGTGCGGTGTGTTTGCTGTACTTGTGTCCACGATGTATGCAAAAATGTATGTATGCAGAAATCTCTGTTGTGGCGGCTCAGCCTGAAGACATGCGCGCCGTCATCAGCTGCCCTTACAGGCTCCTGGTTTGCCCCAAACCCCNNCCCCCCCCCCCCCCCCCCCGAAAGTGGGCACTCGTGCTTTTTCGAGCTCTCCAGTTCGAGCCCATCAGCACCGACCTAAGAGAGCTGTGTATGCCTGACCTGTTGTGAGGAGGGTATCTCAAAGAATGAGCAGCGTCCGAGAAGAGATGATCAATCCTCTGCGCTGCCTGAGTCATACATGACTCTGCCCAATGGATTTGGGGCGTCCAAGTCGATTTGGTGCTCGTGTGTCGGTAAGCATGTGATGTCACAAAATATGCCGCGGTCCTCAATGGATTCCGGGAATATGTCCAAAAAATTGCAGACGCTGCTGGGGGCAAAGCTGTGAAGGAAACTGTACTCGGCAGCTCCCTTACGCCAAAGATGCTAAATATTGATTAGAGCAGTGAGCATGTTGGGTCTAAAACTCTATGATAGAAAGAAGAGTTACGTTTAAAGATTCCGAATCTGAGGGAGAGCGCTGTCGATAGCATGAGGATTTAAAATACAATTGAACGGCAAACAGTAAGTTTCCAAGACGGGGGGAGCGAGCTATGAGAAAGGAAAGGACATAATGATTTGGAGGCTGAAACGGCCTGGGAAAAGACGTGTTTTTGCAATTGTTGGAGGTCCAAGCAGACCCTCAAATACTTGCTTTCGAAGAGGGCACAGGACAGGCGAATAAACGCCGCCAAAAAAGCTACATGCACAATCCGCGTCAGCTTGCGCAGAAAATTCTTTGGGTGGAATGCAGTCTCACGTGTTCACACTTCTCATCTTTCTTACGGACGGACCGCCAAAAGAACCACGAGCTTTATATGATGCACAAGCTGAAAGCCAGGCAGAAGTAGCTACGGGGGAGGCCCTTCTGGTGGACACGTTTTGCAAGAGGTTTTTCGGTCTCGAAAATGAGCCCGTCAAATCGGCCAAAATCTGAACGTCGAAACAAAGCGCAGGAGAAGACGCTTTTCGGAAAAAATGCGGGAAGAGACCAGCCGCCACCCCAAGCCCACTTCACACCCACCCAAGCCCGCCAAGGCCCAGTTCACCCAGCTTGATTTCAGCCAAAGGGCAGAGGCCGTGTTGGCCCCGGACTGGAGGCCGGACTTTGAGCCTTCCACTGCAACACACGCAAGCAATTAGCCGATGATCAACCAGCCACGTGCTGCATGACTTCATCCCTTTTTCCCTACGTCAGTTTCACCGAGTCCTGTTTTTTCCCCACCACTCCTATGTGTCCCACACCAGGTCCCATCCGAGTCTGACCGAATCCTGCTTTTTCCCACCGGGTCCCCTTTTTCACCCCCCCCCACAACGCGTCCCGTCCAGCGGATCCTAACGATTGATACACCGGGCCTGCCGGGTCCCACCATGTCCCAGTTTTTCCCACATGGGGTCGACCACACGGGTCCTATTTTTTCTTTCCCACACCGGGTCCTACTGGGTGTCACCGGGTATTATCACCGGGTCCCATTTTTTCTAGGGCCGGGTCCCACACCCCGTTTAGGTTTTAAAAGTTTAAACAGCGAGGTGGGATCCATAATCCTAGTTGTTGCATTTGGGGGGACGGTTTTTTGATTCGGGGGGACGAGTTTTGGTCGTTTGTGTTCTTGTCGAGCTGCATACCGCTTGCTGCTGGTGTGCTGATGGGGGCCGGATATTTGATGTGTTCTTCAGCATTTTCGTGCTGTCCCATGCTGTTTCTCGGCTGTGGTGTGTGTCTTTTTATTGCTTGCTGGGTTGCTCAATGGGGCGGGGCTGGCTGGGAGTGCCTTTTTGTCCTCTTGTGGGGTTGGGTTGTTGGTGGCGATGGTGGTGTATGGGGCGGTGGTGGTGTTTGGGATTGTTTGGGGGCGGCACTGGGTAGCGGAGGTTTTGTTTGCTTGCCCGTCGTGTACAGAGTGTACAGTTGTGTACAGTTGTGTACAGTTGTGTGT
>CAJNDV010003255.1:302-11133 GCA_905221635.1 Symbiodinium sp. CCMP2456
CCCTAAGCCCTAAACCTTAAACTCTGAGCCCTGAGCCCTACACCCGAAACTCTGAACCCTGAACCCCAAGCTCTGACCTCTGAACCCTAAACCCTAAACCCTGAATTCTGAACCCTGAACCCTAAACTCTAGACGCTAGACCCTAAACCCTGAACCCTAAACCCTAAACCCTAAACCCTAAACCCTAAACCCTAAACCCTAAACCCCTAAACCCAGGGGCCCAGTGGTCTGATCTTTCAGGGCCTTGGGCTCTGGGGCTCCGGGACCTGGACGGGGACTGGGGGGTCATACGGTTGAGGGTTTAGGGTTTAGGGTTTGGGGTTTAGGGTTTAGGGTTTAGGGTTTAGGGTTTAGGGTTTAGGGTTTGGGGTTTAGGGTTTAGGGTTTTTGATGGACAAAATTCTGCATGACCCAAATATAGTATAGTACCATACATCCCATTTTGTCCATCAGCCGTATCAGCAGGAATGTAAGCAATGGCTTGGTAATATTAGGGCCCTAAATAATTACCAAAACTATTTTGGGGTTCCTTATTGTAGCTATAGTACAAGTATGCCCCCCCAAAAAAACCTATTCTATTTGTTAAGGCCCCTCTGTTACGCCGGTTTTTTGCTTCAGGGTTTTTGGGTTTGGGTATACTGGGTCGTTAAGCTAGGTTTAGGGTTCAAGTGTGGGGCGTCACGGTTTAGGGCGGCTTGGGGCTTTTGAGGATTCAAGGTGCTTCAGGCGTTTAGTTTTCAGGGGCTTACATGTTCAAGGCCCCTTTTCGGGGCAAGATTTAGACCAGAACCTGAGAAGTTCATTCTGACGACCCTAAATCCTCAACCCTAATCCCAGAAAAGGACCTTAAAGCCTTAGTTGTAGAACCTCTACGGGACCGGTATGCTAGCGGCCCTAAAGCCCCAACCCCCAAGTGTTAGACATCGTTACAGGAAGCACTAAACCCTAAACCCTAAACCCTAAACTCGAACACGGCTTAGGGTTTAGGGTTCAATTAGGGTTTAGGGTTTAGGGTTTAGGGGTAACCCGAACCCTACACCCGAATCATCCCCGACCTGCTGAGAACGCGAGGATGGACACGGAGGTGGATTTGAAGGATGACGCCACTGCTGGCATGCTGCACCTCCAGGGGCCAGCGGCTTACAGAAAGCCAGCAAAGCCTTAAACCCTAAGCCCTAAACCCATAACACCAAAACCCCTAAGCCCCCAAGCCCGATCTCTCGGACTTCAACCGCACTCTGTGGAGGAGCACTACTGCACTTAGGGAAGATCCCCCCGCTCACCATACAGTGCCCTCGTCCCAAAAGCCTGAACGCTCAAAACCCTAAAACCCTAAAGCACTCCCAAGCCCCAAAAATCCTGAAGCCCTGAACCTAGAACGCTCAAGCCCTAAACCCCAAAACCCCAAAACCCTAAACAACGAGACCCCTAAAAGCCAAAACCCCAAACCCCTAAACCCCATAGCCCTAAACCCTAAACGCCAGACGCAACGAGGAAAAGCGGCGAAGTGCTGCCGAACCTTCTCCGGGAAATCTCCCGGCTCCGCAAGGAGCCTCTCTTGGCTCCCTTGGCACCGCCTCCGGCACCCTCCCCAGCGGCTAGGCTTTTGTAGTAGTATTTGCCTGTGGTAGAGGTTTAGGGTTTAGGGTTAGGGAGTTTAGAAGTATACTCTTAAGAGTGCTTTGCTTGGGGTGGTGAAGGTTGAAGTCGTAACCAGCTGTGTCAGTTCGCATTTTCTTGCAGGGCTCACTTTGGAAAAAGGGTGCTTAAAAATACTCTCCAAGTCCGCAGACGATTGTTGAAGAGTAGTCTGACTGCTCGAACGCTGATCATCCTAACAAGCCCCATGCCAAAACCCGAAACCCCCAAGCCCCCCCAAGCCCCCTAAAACCCTAAAGCCCTAAGCCTCCAAGCCCCTAGACCCTAAACCCTAGCGGAACCTCTAAGCCCTAAGCCCTAGCGCCGAACCTCTAAGCCCTAAACCCTAGCCGAACCTCTAAGCCCTAAGCCCTAAACCCTAACCGAACTTCTAAGCCCTAAACTCTAAACCCTAAACCCGAAAACCTAAACCCGAAACCCTAAACCCGAAAACCCCGAAACCCTAAACCCGAAACCCCTAAACCCGAAAACCCCGAAGCCCTAAACCCTAAACCGAAAACCCCGAAACCCGAAACCCGCCCCCGAGGTCGCCTCTACCGGCCCTCGGGCACCGAGCCCTGCGCCAAGCCCGGCGCCGCGCGCGGCCGTGCCACGGCTCAGTTGGTAGGCGGTCCCTTTAAAGGGATCTAGGGTTTTAGGGTTTTGGGTTTTAGGGTTTTGGGTTTTAGGGTTTTAGGGTTTTGGGTTTTAGGGTTTTTGGTTTGTACGGTTTTGGGTTTTAGGGTTTTAGGGTTTTGGGTGTGAGGGTTTAGGGTTCAGAGTCCAGGGTTTTAGGGTTTTGGGTTTTGGTTTAAAGGGATCTAGGGTTTTAGGGTTTTGGGTTTTGGCTTAAGGGGATCTTGGGTTTTAGAGTTTTAGAGTTTTGGGTTTTGGTTTAAAGGGATCTTAGATTTTAGAGTTTTGGGTTTTGGTTTAAAGGGATCTTAGATTTTAGAGTTTTGGGTTTTGGTTTATAGGGTTTTAGGGTTTAGGGTTTAGGGTTTAGGGTTTTAGGGTTTGGGGTTTTGGGTTTGAGGGTTTAGGGTTCAGAGTCCAGGGTTTAGGGTTTTGGGTTGGAGGGTTTTGGGTTTTGGGTTCAGGGTTTAGGGTTTAGGGAGGGCGCTAGTAGCTGTAGTGCTTTACGATGTTTGTCCTTTTCAATTCTTTTCGGGTTCTTCTCTTCATATTACTTTGTAAATCTGTGTTCTTTTGAAGGGCTTTCATTCTTTCAAGTGTAGCAGGGACACAAAATATCTTACACGAATTCTTTAAGAGTTCTGTAAGGATTCCAGAAGGGTTGTTCTTGTAATGAAGGTCGATGGCTTTCCTGCGGCTTCCAGCACCTATTACTTTTTTGGAGTCTACCCTTTACTCTTCGATTTTGTGGGGTTTGGGGTAGGCTAACTCAGGTTAGCAGAAGAGACACATTCGGTGAATAACATGCGCTGCTTACTCGGTTCAGTAGCAGCACTGGCAAAAGCCCTAAACCCCAGACCCAAAAAACAAGGAAAAGGGCCAGAGCTCAATAAGCCTTAAGCCGGAACCCCTAAACCTTCCCCAAGCCCTTAAACCTAGAACTCTCAACCCAAAGCCCTCAAACCCTAAACCCCCAAAGCCCTAAACCCCTAAATCCCTAAATCCCTAAACCCTAAACCCTAAACCCTAAACCCTAAACCCTAAACCCTAAACCCTAAACCCTTAAAGCCCTAAACCCTAAACTCCCAGGCGCGGGGCTCTTCGACGCCGGCAGCAGCCCGGGCACCCCGAGCCCCGAGCCCTGGGCTCCGGGAGGCCAAGGGCTCCAAGAGCACCGCGAAGGCCAGGGCTCCGCGGGTTCCTTTAAAGAGGGTTTTGGGTTTTGGGTTTGGGTTTTGGGTTTTGGTTTTGGGTTTTGGTTTAGGGTTTAGGGTTTTGGGTTTTGGGTTTTGGGTTTTTGGTTTTGGGTTTTGGGTTTTGGGTTTTGGTTTTGGGTTTTGGGTTTGGGTTTTGGTTTTGGTTTTGGGTTTTGGATTTGGTGTTGGATTTTGGGTTGGGGGTTTAGGGTTTAGGATTTAGGGTTTAGGGTTTAGGGGGTTTAGTGTTCCTTTGAAGGGTTTAGGGCTGCTTTAAAGGGTTTAGGGTCTCCTTTGAGGGTTTAGGGCTTCACAGGCTCCTTTTACGGGTTTAGGGTGTTAGTCCTGTAGGGAATAGGGTGTTCGTGTTCCTTTAATGGTTCAGGGTGTCAGGGTTTGAGGTTTAGGGTTTAGGGTGTTCGGAACGCCATGGGGAGAAGCTTTTATGGGTTTGTTTGAGATTTAATATGGCTTTATCAGGGCTTTGCCAAGACTGTTAAGGGTTGAGAAGCATTGTACATGGTATTACAAGGGGCTATTCTATTAATTAAGGCCCCTACATTAACTAAACCCTTTCCGTATCAAGACTCTGGCGCCCCTTCTCCTAATGCTGAGCTTCCTTCCCCAACTCTGAAGCCCTGGACCCTGAGGTCACAGCGGGTGGGGCCGCGTCGCCTCCGGCACCGCGAGCACCCTCTCGACGAAAGGCCCTTCTCAGGGTTTAGGGTTTAGGGTTCTCAGGGGTTGGCACAGAAGTTTCGCTGACTTTGGCAGCTGCGTTTTGTTTCTCGGATGACATTTCAACTTTTTCTGGGGCCTGGGCTCCGGAATCCCTTACTGACAGAGGGTCACCTGTTAGAAGGATCGTTGAGAATTGATACCCGCGGGCTGGAAGATGGATTCCTTGATTTCAAGAGGATGAAGATGGTAAGGTCTCACATGGCTCCCACTTTAAACCTTGAACCCTAAAGCCTAAAATGCATCGTTCTGTGTTCTACCCTACACCGACCCTAAAATGGTAATGTTCCAACTTTCTGGCCTCCACTTCAAGTGATCTCTCGGGCCGCCTTATTGATTCTGCTTGGGGCTCGGGGTACATTCTTGGTCGCTTTAGGGTTCAGGGTTCTCCCAAATACCGGGGGATATCATTCCTGATTCTTCAGACCCCTACGCCTTATATTTTGCGGAAGAGGTCCTTCAAAAGAACTTCAGAAAAAGCCTATATCCTACGCAGGTTGAGGCCAAGAAGTTTGGGGTCTTCGGGGTTGTGGTTTATGGTTTCGATCGCCGCATGCTGCTGCAGGCTCGCGCTGCATCATCTGCGGGGACGAGACTCCACTGCAGCCACTGTAGCATCTGCAGTTGTTCAACCTCGGAGCGTGACGGGGATGGTGTGTGTTCGCGTGTGTGTGTGTGTGTGTGTGCCTGGGGGAGTATAAAAGTATCAATGTTGATCAATCGTATACCTTAAACCCTAAACCCTAAACCCTAAACCCTAAACCCTTTATATTCCTTGTGTAAGTAAAGTTAGGTCTTTCATGGGGCTTCTTGGAGCCGGGATGGGTGAGCAAGCGCTGTAAGTTTCATAGCCTCTGCCCTGAAACCCCAGAGCCCAAGACCCTGAACCCGAAACCCCAAAGCCTGAACCCTAAACCCTTAGACCCCAATCTCTAATCTCCGGAGATTTATGCAAATCCCTACCTCAGGGATCCAAAAATCCTAAGCCTACCCTAACCCTAAGTCCAGAAAGCTCTGGATTTAGGGTTTAGAGCTTTAGGGTTTTAGGGTTTTAGGTTTAGGGTACCTTTCAATTCTAACAGGGAACCTTTAACAGTTCTCGAAGCTGCAGAGCTACCAGGCCCATTGGCTTTTTCGTCTATGGCACCCTTCGGCCAGACGACGCAGCTCGGAAAGATAATTTTCGGGGTTTAGGGTTTAGGGCTGTAAACCTAAATCCTAAACCCGAAATCCCAAAGCCCTGCACCCTAAAATCGAAACACAAAGCCCTAAATGGCCCTAAATCTTAAACCCCAAATCCTAAACCCTTGAGAGATCCGAACCAGAACCCAATCTCCGGCATCCCAAGATCTAAAGCTTCGCCCCCAACAACCAGAAATTCCCAAACGTCGGGCGTGGAAAGTCGGCAGCTGCGTCCAGGACACCCCGGACACCCATGGCAGGATTCTCGCTCCTGAACCCCTAACCCCCAAGACCCCAAAATCTTAAACCCCAAATCCTAAACTCTAACCCCTAATCCCTAAACCTAAAGCCCAAACTCCATCTGTAAACCGTAACCTCTTCCGGAGCCTAAATCAGGGCATCCTTTAGACGCCACCACGTTTTCCGCGGTCCCTTGCTTCTCCGATGAGCAGCTATGTTTAAGGAGGGTGTTACATCGTTCTGCAGCTTCTTATGGGGTTTTATAGGGCTTGTCTGTAGGTTTTCTTAGAGTTTTACCCCCATGTCATGGAGGAGACCTGACTTGTGCTGTCCCGGCAAAAGAGCCCATGAGTTTAGGATTTTAGGGTCTTAGTTTAGCGGTTAGTGTTCGGGGTTTAGGGGTTTAGGGGTTTAGGGGTTAAGAGTTAGCGTTTAGGGTTCGGGGTTTAGCGTTTAGGGTTCGGGGTTTAGGGGTGTAAGGATTTAGGGTTGAGGGTTGAGGGTTCAGGGTTTGATGCTGCACCGCGACATGCTGGGCAGTCCATCCCGAACCCTAAATTAAAATCTAAACCCCGAACCCTGAACCCGAAACCCTCAGCGTTACTGTAAGCGTAACCCTAACCGTACCCCTCACCCAATTCCTACCCTAAGCCATAAACCCCAGACCCCACACCCTAAACCGTAGACCCTAAACCCTAAACCCTAACGCCTAAGCCCTACGCCCCAAGCCCTAACCCTAAGCCCTAAAGCCTAACCCGTAAACCTTAACCTAAGCATCACTCGCTGGAGGACTCCCAGGCTTCGTGGACCAAGTCCTTCAACGAAGGCATGGAGCCTCGATGGCCAGAACTCAGAGGTTTTAAGGTTTAGAGTTTAGGATTTAGGGGTTTAGGGTTTAGGTTTTTTTAGGGTTTAGTGTTTAGGGTTTAGGGTCCAGGGTTGAGGGTTGAGGGTGTTTCGAGGGTTTAGGGTTTAGGGTCTAGTGGGGGACCTCAGTCCCTAATAGTAAGTCGGCATTTACGGAGGCTTCGCGGTGTGTGGGTGTAGGCTTTATAGGGTTAAGGTTTTCTTGGGGTATTTTGGGTTTAGGGTTGAGGATTTCGGGTTTAGGGTTTAGGGTTTAGGGTTTAGGGTTTAGGGTTGAGGATTTCGGGTTGGGTTTAGGGTGTAGGTTTGCAAGGGTTTGGAAGGCTTTGTGGGGTTCGGGCGTCGGGCTTTACATCTTTCTTTATTGGGTATTAGGGGATATGATCTATGCTATACCTTTTCGCAGGGCAGCGGGCGTAATATAGGGGCCTTGATAAAGATCTACACTGTTTTGGGTTTTCTCATTAAAAGTATAGAATAACATACCCCAAAACCCTATTCTAATTATTATGGCCCCTACATTAGTTCAGGTCTTTTGGTTCAGGGTGTCGTTGTGAGGGCCTTTCAGGTTCAGCTCATTCTGTGGGCTTTGAGGTTTCGGGTGTCGTTCCGGGGCTGCTGTTTAGGCGTCGGGGTCTTGGCGAACCCTAAACCCTAAACCCTAAACCCTAAACCCTAAATCCTAAACCCTAAACCGATTACCGATTACCCGGCCCAGGAAGCCCAAGCCGCTTACTTGCCGGGGGCCTCGCTTTACATTGATGGCCGCTATCCCGCCGCCACTCGCTGGCCGAAAACAGCTCTTCAGGGGCTTTTCGGGGTCAGGGCTTCGGGTTTAAGGTTTAGGGTCCATCCGGCGTTACGGGTTTTGGCTCAGGGTTTTGAGTTCAGGATTTCGCGTTCAGGGTTTGGGGTTTAGAGGTTTGGCCTGAAGATAGGGTTCCCAAGGCACAGAAGAATCACAAAAATGTAAAGCTTTGGAGCCTGTCCTCTGGGATAATTATTGTCTCTCTCCTGTGGGATTTTGTTTCAAAGACTTCCGATTACGTAATTGTCCGGTCTCGAATCTATATCCTCTTTCAAATTGTGTAATATATATATATATATAGATAGATATATATATATATATACACATACAAAGCGTCAGGGTTGGTTTAGGTTTCAGGGTTTGAAGGGCTTACAGCCCGCGCCTTCATACCACAGGACCGAAAACCCCTGAACCTGCTTAGGGTTTAGGGTTTAGGGTTTCTTTAGGGTATTAAACAAACACCGTATCCAAGAAACCTTATTCTGATCATGAAGGCCCCTCAAACTGAACCCAGAGCCAAACCTAAAGCCTAAACTGTAGAACGCCCTAAACCCCAAGAACTACTTGGAGGTTCATGGGACTCAAAATAAAAAGTGGGTTGGGGTTATCTGGTTATATGCAGATACTATAGTTACCTTACCTCTATCCCTACTTACTAAGTCCCCTGAAGCCTGAAGTACTCCTTCAAACCCGGTAAAGTAGACCTCCCAAGGATTCCTTTTAAGGGAAGCCATAACCCCTAAACTGTAAAGGGTTTAAAAAAGGCGGGGCCAAAATAATTACCTATATTATTTTGGGGGTTCCTTATCATAATTATAGTCTAATGGGCCCCAGACCCTATTCCAATCATGAAGGCTCCTATATTAGGGGTTTAGGGCTTAGGGTTTAGGACCCGAAGCCATGCATTCCCACGCTGACGCCGAAGTGCCTTTCAGGGTTCTTGAAGGGGATCCTTCGGTATAAGGGATCAAATATCCAGAGAGCATTTACTTAGGAACCCTTTAGGGTCCAAGTTTCTAGGGGTTTAGGGTTTGGGGTTTCGGGCCCAAGTAATACCACAGGGGCACAGGAACCCATCTGTTTCGGCTTTTGGGTTGGTAGGTTTACTTGTAGCCCTAAAGTAGGGTTTAGGGGAAAGATCTGAGACCATAGCCCTAGATTTAACTTCTCATGAACCTTAGGGTCCATGCATCCTTACTCTAGTATATACTTTGGCATTAAGGGGTCCCTCTATGTGTACTCATTTGGATCAGGCCCGAAAAAACCAAACCCTAACACATGTGCGTACCTGGAGCTTTAATGTAGATCGTCAGGAACCATAGGGCGCCTGAACTCTGAGCCACGCGCTACAAACTCAACGTGCATACATAAAGTAGTCAATGGGAGAATTCTGAGGTTTGGGGCTCGTAAATGTGGTCTGTGTTTCGGTTATAAAACAGAAGATGATTAGTGCTGTGTTTGTACGTCATGGGTCAGAAATGGCCTTACTGCAGGCTGCTGTTTAGGATTCCTCGCAAAGCCGTGTGTTGCCGCCGGGTGCGACGGTACTGCTTCTACCAGCAGGCAACACTGGCAGCGGTGTTGATCGTTGTGCTAGTTCTTTTGCGATCCTGTGTGGGAGGAGTCGTCTGGTTGCCATGATCAAGGTTCTGCTTTCATGCCCTCAAGCTACGAGCAGACTGCCGCCCAACATGTAGTAGATTGTCCATCATTTGGAACTTGCCCAGCTGTAAGTCAGTATGTAGTGAAGAGCGAGAATTGCCGGAAGACAATGCCTCCGCACTAAATCCGGCCGGCTCTCTCAGCCCTTAAATAAATGTCCCAGGCCCATCCTAATTCCGACTGACACCGACTCCTGCACCTCTCCAACTGCGGCGTGCTAAATGTCTATTCTTCTGGAGGTGGGACTGCTCAGTGGCAAGACAGCTACTGTGAAGACAGGCTTGGATGAGGACGTGAATACATTAATGCTTCGGGCGCAGACGGCGCTGGGAGTAGGAAAAGGGGCACTCGTGGATGCAGCTGGAAGGTTTCTGGTTGCAAGTCAACAGATCAAGGATTGTGGCCTGCAGAACGGTGATGCGCTGACCTTGCACATAAGCCGAGTTCATATCCATGCGTCTCAGAGCTCTTTTGCGGCAAAAATTCGGGGATGGGTCCATTGTGGCCTGGGGTCGTGCTAAAGATGGTGGTGACAGCAGCGCTGTGCAGCATCAGCTGAATAACGTGCAGCAGATCCAGGTCGCTCCTTGCGCTTTTGCCGCCATTCTGGGCGATGGATCCGTTGTGACCTGGGGTGATGCCGGCTGTGGCGGTGACAGTAGCACTGTGCAGGATCAGCTGAAGAATGTGCAGCAGATCCAAGCCTCCGAGACTGCTTTTGCCGCCATTCGTAGTGATGGATCCGTCGTCAGCTGGGGCCGCGCCAGCGCAGGTGGTGACAGTAGTGCTGTGCAGGACCGGCTGTATAATGTGAGGCAGATTCCGCAGGTGAGTGGCGAGTCTTGCGGGTGTTTGTGCTAGAGACGGCTGGTTTTTTCACTCTCTCCGACGATCTTTTCCCGCTCCTTTCACCTGCCTGAGCCAAGAATCGACAAAGTCGCACCCCGGGGGTCTGACAGTGCCGAAAGGCACTTAGCCCCCTGCCGGGGAGAACACGGTTTTGCCACCTGGAGCCTGTTTCCACAACCAGCTGTAAGCGGCTTAGCATTCAGAACCGACTGCTGGTGAAGCTGAGGATGACGATGCTCTTGGTGGTCATGGTTGCTGTAACCCTAAACCCGAAACCATGAGCCCTAAACCACGACACCAAGCTTCTAAACCCCCATCGGCCTGGCGTTCGTAGATCTTTTGATGGGTGATGCTGGATGATAGCTTTTGTACAGACCTATGAAACCGAAATGATTTTCGTGACAGCAAATACCGCATGACATCCTATAAATCCTGGTGAAGCCCTGTATACCAGTGTAAAGCCCTCAAGTATATCACCCGACTCTTACCGCAAACCCTTACCCCTAAACCCTAAACCCTAAACCCTCACCCCTAAACCCCTAAACCCAAAGCCCCTGAACCCTAAACCTTGGGTGATGCCCCCACTCTGTGACAGCTAGTTTCCTGCATAGTAAAGTTATAGACTATGTATATAGTCCGCAATATATGACCCCGCATTCCGATACCCAACCTAAACCCTAAACCCTAAGCCCGAAACCCCTCAACCCTAAACCCTAAAACCCTAAACCCTGAACCCTAGACCCTAAACCCCTAAAGCCCTAAAACCCTAAACCCTAAAGCCCTAAAACCCTAAATCCTAAATCCTAAACCCTAAACCCCTATAAACCCTGAAACCTAAAACCTAAAACCTAAAACCCTAAACCCCTATAAACCCTATAAACCCTATAAACCCTGAAACCTAAAACCTAAAACCCTAAACCCCTATAAACCCTATAAACCCTATAAACCCTAAACCCTAAAACCTAAAACCCTAAACCCCTATAAACCCTGTAAACCCTATAAACCCTACAAACCC
>CAJNDV010003257.1:0-11129 GCA_905221635.1 Symbiodinium sp. CCMP2456
CTTTCTCTTTCTCTTTCTCTCTCGCCAGGGCTGGTGCCAAAAACAAAATTCTCTCTCTCTCTCTACCCTACCCCTGTGCCCCTCTCTCTGCAATCTGTTTTCCAGCTAGCGATTTCACAATGCAGCTCAATCAAATCTACCAGCCTCTTTCTGATTCTCTCAAGAAGAGTCACAATTGAGTGCAAAAAACGTTGCTCGGCAGTGCTTGAACAAGCATAGGACTTCTCATAACGATAAGTGTTTCATGCCAACTGCTCACACGTGCCGCCAAGACTGGGATGCAGCTGATTTTCTGTCATCTTGCGTGAGGGCAAAATGGAGAGGGGCACCGTCTTCAGGCTCTTTGACAAGGCGGCCTTGATATCCGAGGCCATGTAGCGGCCGTCGAAAAACATTGCCACATCGTTGGCTCTCATGAGGCGGTCCTCGGGGTTTTCGGGGCTTTCAAAGAGAACTGTCATCATCTTTTTGGCGTGCGCAATGTCTCCCGGAGCGAAGAACTTGAAGGGGGCTTTCTGTGCATCCGCCCCGCTGTGGATCAAATGGTTCTTCACATCCCAGATGTACAACCTGGGAACATCATCTGTCTTTGGCGGAGTCGGCTCTATCTCGCCGACATGGATGGCGACATATCTTTCGATGCCTTTTAAGACTTTGAAGAATGAAGATGTCAATTATTAACATCAATGTTAGTAATTGACATCTTCATTCTTCAAAGTGTTATAATTACTGCGCATGAACACCCCCAGCAAATTCAATACTGTAGACACACTATTCCAGGCCCGGAAACGCAAGCGGCTCTTCTCCAAGATTTCAGACAACTTGTCCTGGTCGATTTTGCCCAGGATACTCTTCTGCATCTCTGTCAAATGCAAATGTGGGAAGTGGCAGGCAGGATCGAACTCCGCAACCGGTTCTGGCTCCAGGGGGTCTGGCACACAAGGCTCATGCATCTGCTCTTCGGCCTCAGCTGGCGGCTGCGTGTCCGCCGGCTCCGGCTGGACTTCAGGAAGCGGAGTTTGCTGGATTGGCGGCGGGCGAAGAGCTTCGGCATGCATCTCCATCGCCTTGCTGATGTCAAACATCTCCTTCACGCGTGGCCTCTCCATCCACACCTCGGCTGCTACAAGGAAGTCTGCTCGCACAGCCGTCTCCATTTCCTCCAGGAGCAGAGGGGCATTGTTCAGCAAGCTGCACATAAACTCCAGGGCCAACTGCTGCATCTCTGGCAGCATCGTGACCCACTCCAGGCTACCTCCACCGAAGGCAAGGCCACTGTTCTCGAAGGCCCGGTATGTGGAGGTGACCTGATGTATGGATTGGATTTGACACCGTTCAAATGGCAGTGCTTCCAAGCTTGTTCGTCGCAATTAAGCCTGCGAAACTCTAAGCTTGCGGCCTTGCTGAGAACCACGGCCGGAGATCGGTCGGGAGAATACCTGTCTGCATACAAACGATTGGGACTATGGAGTTTCAAAGCAATTCCGTGTGCATTCCAAAACCAATTCCATTGCCAACGAATCGCTCCTTTCCTGCAGTGACCGGCAGCTTGAGCTTCTGGGAAACCAAGGTGCAAACCCGCTTCTTGAGGAGCTCACGCCCGATACCATTCAACGGACTCTCCTTCTTGCCAAGCTTGCCAGTGCCCGTTTTGAATCCTGGGTTCACACTCACACAACAAAGGCTCAAGGCACCCGGGCTTGAAGAACAGGGGGCTCACAATGGATTCCATGCAAACAAAAGGCCGTGGAGATAGCCCTCAAGCGTCCACTCAAGTAGCATGTCCGCTACCGACGAAGTCTTGCAAGATGTTCTGGAACACAAAGTGTCCAGATTGGACAAGCTGCAAAAGGCGTGGTTGCTGGGTCCCAGCTGAGAGTCCATCTGTTCGAGAACCTCAAGGGCGCGTGCACTGAATCTGGAATAGACTCTCCTTGGTTGTGGCTTTGAGCGGACAGCCACGCATAAATCATGCACGCTACGACGGTGTGTGTTGCTAAGTGCTAAGTGCAGGAAAGCCCGGGTGCATTCTCGTTGCAATGGTTTTCGCTGTGACGTCTTGCATCTTGGCCTTGCCGAAGAATGCCGCGATGTTCTGAGAAGAGTCTGCCGCAGCACCCTTCGAGAAAACCGCGCCGGATTTGGCCAGGGCTTCCTTCACTTCCACCGTCCCCAGCACCACCTTCCATCCGGTTAATGTTTCATTGGCCGCCTTGTTTTCCAAGCCAGCCACAAGTTCCTCAGAAAAGCTTCTGATTGCTACATCCCGAAGACCCATCTCCAAAGAAATCATGAATCATGCAGATTAGAATCCCACTTCTTCAAAGCACTGTCGATGTCTTTCTCGCAGAGTTGGAAACGAACACGGAGGGATTTTGCAGCAGCCCGAAACTCGGCCACAGTACTGGTATTTTCCTGCAAGGCCTGGCTGTACGCATAGTCGAATGCAAGGATGTACCCGTCATTGCCCAGAACCTGCAGCATGCCTTTCGGAGGCGGGCTGCTGGCCGACGTTGCGCGGACAGGCACTGCTTCCCAGGCAGTCTGGGCACTCCAGGTTGTTCCGTTGTGCCACCACTGCTGCGCCAAGCCTCGGCTGTTCAGTAATGGCACAAGAGACTTGATGGCCACGAGAATATGAAAGTCAGATTCTATGTGACACACCATGCAGGCAAGAAGCGGACGATTGATCCCCAGTTGGGAAGGACGGTTTCATGAGCAAGGCACAATTCCGGTAGAAAGACCCGTGTGACACAGCACTCATATTGAGAATCCTTCTTGAGCACACGCTTGTAGGAATCCAGGTCGAGCTCTGCCACTCCATTCTTGCTCACCGGCTCTGCGAAAGCCAGGTTCTTGTACTCCTTGTCCAAAGTAGCAATGACATTTTTCATTGCCACGACCTAAGCTTCTCTGACAACCGAAGCACATGCAGCCAAGCCCAGACAACAGCGAAGCCCTCACGACACGAACCCGAATCCTGGGACCGAGACTGTGGGATGGCTCACCAGGGCAGATGGCGTCGCAAAGGCCGTCTTGGCTTTCTTGCTTGGAGCCATGCTTTCTTCAAGAGAGCACAGCTGGAGAAAGACCCGCTCGTAAGCAGAAATCACACTCGTTCGCAGCGCACTCAAAGCACGAATGTCGCACGCAATGCCAGACCTTCACGCACTTGCTTGCCTTTGCAAACGGCACAAACAGTCTTAAGTTTTTGCTTGCTCTCGCGAGAGAGTCCCGATGCCAAAGCACTGGCCTCCAAAATTTACTTCTGATTCTGATTCAGAAGAGACGAGAGAATGGCACAAAATGGCTGCGCAGGTGGCAAGTGCCAGGGGAACTTCTGCGCGTGATAAGCATTCAAACTGCGCCGGGGCCACCCCTTGTGTCGCAAAACATCCCCGCTCAGAACCGGACGGATCACAGGCTCGTCGCCCGGCAACGCCAGGATATGAGCCCGCGTGGTCATTTCCCACCTCCGAAGGGGCTTCTGGTGAAGCTTCAGGGCATACCAGGATGGGAACTCCTTGCAGGTGTCATGGACGTTGACCAAGTAGTCAGAAACCTTCTTGGTCTTTTCAGGGCACTTGCCAGGCAGCTTGAGGAACCGCAAGCACTTCTTCACCGGCTTCGGAAGCTTCGCATATTCAGGAATGATCTCTTGGAGCTCCTCTTTGGTATTCTCCTGAGTACAGAAAAATGTCCAATCCGGCTCCTTCACAGGGAACTCTGACCCTTGAAGTGCATCTGCCAGAATCTCCTTCGTCTTCTTTTCAGCATCCGGAGCACCGAGTCGTCCTAGGCACTGCCGATCCAAGGCCAGGATCCAAAAGTTGCCGTGGGACTCCACATTGTAAGTCGTCTGCAATGTAGACGTGAGTTCTGCAAGGCCTTCACGTTGCTTATGCTCTGGGCACGCATGCACGTCAATGATTGCGAGCCTGGCAAATAACAGCATGGCACAAACACTGTCATTGCTGCAGGGCGCGCTGCACTATTCTTAGAAAGTGAAGCCCCTACCTCGGCTTCAATAGGTCCAGGTAAGCCGCCATTTCCTCGCGGCTGTCCTTCCCTTTCACAGCTACAGCCTGGCTTCGAAGATGAAGCAAGTCGACCGGGTGGGCCAATTGCACGCATGTGGAGGACCCGCAGGTAAAACAGAACAATGGCTTGCCGTTCTGAACCCGCACGTTGTGAAGCTGGAGAGGTCGTTCCCCGGAGCCGTCCGCAGCACCGTAAAGAGCACGAAGCCACCCCACATCTGCCTGCACACGATCAGACTCTGCAGCAATATGCATTGACAAGAGATGAAGGAATTTGTTCGCTCCTCTGCCAGGCCTCCTCGAAGAAATTGATGTACGCGGTGATTTTGTCCGGACCCATGCCCAGGCAACGAACCATGCGCACAGGGTCTGCACCGTGATTGCACACCGCGATTCGCATACTGGGCACTGCGCGCCAGGCTAAAAGCGAAAGACTCGAGCATGCATTTAGATTTAAATACAAACTCCCATCCCCAGAACGGCCACTCCTGCCAGGAAGCCCCTGTAGGGATGACCGGCTCCGGTCATCCCCAGGGGCCTCTCTTTCCCAACCCCGGGGACAGTTCCTAATCTCATCCCTACAGACGAATCGCATTCCGCATGTGATTCACCAGGCCTGCCAGGGATGACTGGGCCCGGTCATCCCTACACGATGGTTCTGTGACAGGCAGCGATTCTAGGGATGAACTTCGGGGATCCCACGATCAAGCAAAATTTTCACTTGTCTTCAAACACACAGACGTCCTGCCTGCGTGTCCATCTCGAGGCGGCAGGCACTGGCGGCGCCTGGCGGAAAAGAGACAAATGAGAAAAGAGACAATAGGATGATGCGTGATAGATTAAGTGATCGCCACTGACATAACTTGCTTTTCTTCACGGAAGCCGGCCGCTGCACCCCACGCGCTCCCCGGGGCTGACTGCACAAATGTCGGTGTTCATCACCGTGAACACGATTTCTCGTGTTCCCCCTGCAATACTGTCATTTTCAACAGTATCTCTGACAGAGTCAGGCCTTGTTGGTTTTTGATATTTACATCTTCTCCGACCGCCTTGACTATGTATGTGACACCAGGAAACGGCTGATCGGGAAACTTGTCGACACGCAGATCTTGAACCGTGAGCCGTTTCACCTCAAGGCCTCTGCTCTTCATGGTTGGGCTCAGCTTGGCCCACTCCCTGAACACTGAGGCATGCTCCGGGTGTGCAATGAAGAACCCTGGGCTGAGATACAGGTCGAAGTGCATAGACCTCATCACCGACTTGAATGAATGGACTTGGGCCCCTTCGTCGGACTGGCCAGCAGAGCCCTGGGACTGCAGCCAAGCCTGATTCACCAAACGAGCACCAACCAGACGTGCCAGCAGGGCGTGGGAACTTTCCCACGCTGCCACGAGATCCCGCACCAGCACTACATCGGGCAGTTGAAAGTCTGGGGTTCTGATAAAGTGGGATGGGGCTTTAATCGTGGCCATGGTAGGGCAACGATGCAGCCGAGGAGCCAAAGGTAAAGGAGGTGCAACCAATGACTTTGCAACAGGGCCCTTGTCCGCCCGCATTACGCCACCGTTGGCATCCACGTAAGGAGTGGGCATGCATGGCACAGTTTGTTGCGCCATCTGCCGCTTCATCTCCAAGACATAGGCCTGCTTCTTGTGCACGGGGTCGGTGGACTTGGCAGCAGCGGCAGCAGCGGCTTCCTCTGCCGCTGGTCTCGCTGGCACAGCCGAACTGGAAGAAGCCGAAGCAGATGACCCCGAAGCGCCTGCAGCATCAGGCAGCATCCGCCGTCTTTTGGCCACGTCCACACAAGCAGAGGCCTGCTGGGAGACGATTCTCTTGGCACCTCGTGTCTTTTCGGCAGGTAATGACACGGGGCCTAATGGGCCGTGAGCTTCGCCGCCGCCACCTTGCTCGATTTTATTGACGGCCTTGGACACCGCATCCCTGTGTTTCTGCAAAGCGGCAGCCTCAGAGTACTGGCTTTTGTCCCGCAGCGGCGCCAGACGAGGTTTGCTGGCTTGCGCACGCGACTTCGCCACTTTCTCCGGTTGCATGCTGTCGGGCTCCATTCGTCTCCCTGGGAGGCATCTGTCTCCAAACCACAAAGAGTACAGCTTTTGACAATGCAATGCGTAATGGGTTGCCGGCTGGGCGACGCATGCGCCGCCAGCCGTCGTCTTGGGAACCTTTTCCACCAGAAGCTCGGTTGCATCAAGTTTCTTCCTTGCACGTCCGCCCAAGTCTTGCACGGTCACGCGCAGGGCGCACTCTAACCCACCACGAGCAATGTGACCCCGTCTGAGCGACTGCAGCTTGACCTGTCCCAAGTAACGATCTACTGTTCCAGAGTTAGACATATTGCTCAAGTACACCTCGACAAGCTTGCAAAGTTCCTGATGATCTGCACCAGATTTCTGCCTGATCTCCTGCCAAGCGGACAGCCAACCTCGCTGGCTGGCTGTATCTGGCAGGTGAACAACAATCTTCTTGTGAGGGTCCTCTGGCCGCCGAGCTGATGAAGCAGCAATGCCAGGAGGAGATACATGCCACTTGGCTTTCTCGAAGAATCCTGAACGTCCGACTGACTGGGCACAGTGGGCAATTGACACCAGGCAAGGAAGGCGAAGGGGCTGAAGGAGATAGTGCCAGACCGGAAAGGAGAATGAGAAATAGAGACCAAATCCCAGAGAGAGAAAGAGAGAGAAATAGAGAGAGAGAGAGAGAGACTGAGAGAGAGAGAGAGAGAGAGAGAGAGACAAAGAGACAGACAGACAAACAGACAGACAGGGTTGCTATTTGCTTACTCGGAAAAATTTGGGGGCTTTTGGGGGCACAGTCTGGGTTGCTACTTGCTTACTCGGAGGGATTCAGGGGGCTTTTGGAGGCACAGTCTGGGTTGCTATTTGCTTACTCGGAGGGATTTCGGGGTTTTTGGGAGTCGTTCAATTCAATTGTCACTGACCAACATTGACGACAAGGCATCTCATTATCAGATTTCTCGTTTTCTCTTAACCACCCTGAATCTGAATAGGATAACAACAGTGGAGTCAGAAAACATTTTCGTTAGTGGCTTAGAGAGCTTGGGGTTGGCAGAATCGTCCCGTCCAGTCCTCCCACAAAACTTCGCCACGCCTTTTGAGGATCCAGATTAAAGCGGCTGCACAAGGCCGCCAGGAACTTCTTCCGGTCCTGCAAGTGGATGTCTTGCTCCAAGTTGAAGGCTGCAAAACAGTTGGCATCCTGCGAATCCGTTTAAAGAAAAGTCAGTGGCCTCTAACATGTCAGAGTGGAAAGATTCAGACTAGCATGCCAATAAACGGAGGAGAGGTCCTCGAAATTGGGAAAGTTGGCTTCAAAGAAGGATTGGAACAGTTGGAAAAACCTTTGTCTGGTGCGAATCAGAGGTGGGACGGTAGTCTTATTGGGAAAGCACGGGTCAGCTACAGTGTCTATAGTCTATATCAAGTAAATGCGAATCAGTGTCTCTTTGGCCATTGTGCGAGGACGTCGACGCTTGCCCTCTGCCGCTGGCCAACCCAAGGCAACAGCTTTGTTTGCACCGACATAAACCAAGCGGTTCTTCATGGCCTCTAAGGCTGCATGTGTTAAAGTCCCGCTGGCCTCTTCCATGAAAAGTCCTCCGGCATCGAGCATTTGCCGCATCTCATGCAGCAGCTGCGCTGCCCGTGGCCCGCTCAAGCTCGCATCAGCTGCTGCCTGATCATCGAGCCGGATGTAATGCCACCCCATGACCATGGCATCTGCCGCCACTGCAGCTCCAATCACTCTCACAAAGCCCTCGTCCCCAGAAAACAAGGCCAAAAGCTCCGTAGCAAAGGCACGTTCCTCGTCGTTGCCGCCCTCCACCAAGAATCTCAAGGTATCGATGGCAACTGGCAGGAGTCTAAAAAGACGAAATAACGGCCTAGAGCGCGAGTCGAAGCGGACTTCGGAGTAGGACAGGTTGCGGATCGTGTGTCCAAAGTCCTCGATTTTGACTCCAGTCTGTGCCAAGTTGAAGTACGTGGCGTACCTCTTGCTTGTTTGGATCAATTTGCACAAACTGCGCTGGCCAGTCACGAGTTTGTCCAAGAATTCACGCACCGTGCTATTCAGGTTGCCCCACATTCCTCGAATGACGCTACGGTGCCGATGAGGGCGATCCCTGTCAATCAAGGACAGGTTCCGAAAGTATGCAGTGCCTTGGCGTGGGGCCTGCTCCAAGACATGGCAACTCGGGGAGGAAAGGAAAAGAGCTTTCTGCTCAACTGGTCCACCGTCGGCCACCGCGGATCGGACACTCCGTACGAAAGTCGTCATGGCCGCCTAGTCTGATTAAAACAACAGTGAAATGACGGGGCTGATTCGACACTTACCTTATTGTTTTGCTACAGCCCGTCCTCATCCAATTCGTCGTCTTTGGAATCATACAAAGAGACCTGAAAGAGATGTGCAATTATTCCATTGCACTGCTGCCTAGTCTAACATGGAAATATACCATTAATCATATCACTCCGCCCAACCTTCACATCTCGGCGTGACTTCTGATTGACGCAGGCTCTACGAACGATATTCTCAATCGCTTGGGTCACATGCTCCACATCAGGGCCAACATTACTCTCCAAGCCGAGGATAGCATCGAAGATCCCTTCCGGGATCAAGACCCTGGCTATCATGATAAGATTGTCATCACTTTTATCCAGAGCAATGCTGGAGCAGATGGCTTTCTTGATGACACGCCTGTTGCGGTCCTGCAGCGGTCCATCCAAGCACGCCACCATCTGCTTGAACTCCTGTTGGCTGCCTTTGCCGCCCACCTCCAGGCTTGAGTGGATGGAAAGCTGACTCAGTCGGTCCTTGTACGAATCATATGTGTCGTACTTGATCACAGAGGTCGCCACTGCCACAAAGCGATCTACTCTCGGAACCTGCGAGCTGAGGCCAGAAATATGGCCTTCGATGTCGGGGGCAATGTCCCTTGAAGTGACCTCCAAAGAAGCCTGCAATTTAACCAGAGCTGCCTTGTGCTTCTTACCTTCACCATGTGTGAGCAAGTTCTGAATTGCCACCGTCCCGGTGCTCTGCACTCGAAGTTTACCGAAGGCTGACTTGCATCCCATGTGGTGGCACAACCAGCAACCCATGCCCCAGCCACTCCCGTCATTCACGGCAGGGCCAGTCTCCATGAGCCACGAATGAACCTTCTTCGTAGCAGGATGACAGAATGTAGTTCGCCTCTTCCAGGAGTGGTGCCAGGACGCCATAAGAGGCACGCTACTTCCCTTGCGAAAACGTCCAGTATATCCTGAACACAGACTGTTTCTGCAGAAAACGCAGAGGACTTTGCCAGACATGTAATTCTGATTGCTTAAAAGCGACCTAATTATGAAGCAAACAGAATCACTTATCACAAAGTCTGCTTCAGCCCTGGTGGGGTGATGTTGGCTCATTGGTCATTGCTCAAATTGAATTAGACGACATGCCAGAACCTCTACCCCGCTTTGGCTTAGCTACATTTACCGCACCGCAATCCAGGCTGCTACACCCTGAACCTTCAGGGAGGACAGATGGAAACACCCCAGACAAGCTGCCGTTTCGCAGGCGGCAGCGAAGGCAGTCAGGCAAGCAAGGCTGACAGGGACGGCTTGCCCAGCCAGCTGTTCCAGGGGCATCATCAACATCGTCCGGCGACAGCATGACTTTATTATGTCCTGATGATTGAGTGTCAGTCACAAGTACTTCAGACCGAAACTTCATGCAAGGTCCGTGTTGTCTGTAGAAGAAAAGCCTGAGCATATATAATTATGAAGACCCGACTTGAGGCCAAACCTCTGCGCTTTGGTTCACGCATTGCACATGACCACCATGCCATGAAACTGTTGATGAGCACAGCAAGCGCGAAACCTCATCACAGCATCTCCAGTCTCGACCAGCTCAGTGACCGACCCCCACCAACAGTAGCAGAGATCACGATTTGCAAAGTACCCGGGCCTGCCGAAGATAAAGAGAGTCGCCCACATCCAGAGTCCTGCGGGGAGGGTCAGTCTAGGTTGCTATTTGCTTACTCGGAGGGATTTGGGTGTTTTTGGAGGCCCTGTCTGGGTTGCTATTTGCTTACTCGGAGGGATTTGGGGGTTCATAAAGGAGCCTTAAACCCTAAACCCCGAAAACCCTGAACTCCTTAAAGGAGCCCTTAACCCTAAACCCTAAACCCTTAAACGTCTTCAAGGAGCCCATTAAGGAGCCTTAAACCCTAAACTCTTACCCCCCTTAAAGGAGGTTGCTATTTGTTTACTCGGAGGGATTTGGGTGTGTTTGGAGGCCCAGTCTGGGTTGCTAGTTGCTTACTCGAAGGGATTTAGGGTTTTTCAGTCTAGGTTGCTGTTTGCTTACTCGGAGGGATTTGGGTGTTTTTGGAGGCCCAGTCTGGCTGCTATTTGCTTACTCGGAGGGATTTGGGTGTTTTGGGAGGCCCAGTCTGGGTTGCTATTTGCTTACTCGGAGGGAATTGGGGGGTTTTTGGAGGCACAGTCTGGGTTGCTATTTGCTTAAACCTCTTAACCGCAAACACTAAGCCCCAAAGCCAGAAGAACTTCGAGTTCGGGTTTGGTTTGCCTTAAGGAAGGGATTTAATTTTATAGCCAGAGAAGACAAAGGCACACAGAAACCTGAGAGAAGCATTATATTTAATTTACACGGCGACCAAAAGCACAGCGGAGGTAGCCGCAAAGCAAGAAGACGCTGAAATACCTGAGCCCGAGTACTACCGCCCCTCCTCAAGTCCCAATGCATGTTCAGCACCCGACCCAAGCCCTGGACGGCTACATAACAAATGTGCTCGCTACAGAAGAGAGGGACCAAACCCATGGGTGCGCTACATGGAAGACTGACTGAGGCATGATGGAGCACAGCCGACCGGAGCGCAAGCTTTTTTTCCCCCAGGCGCCATGCTCCAGGACGAAATCTATGCGAAGAGCCCGCACAGCCAGCCCCATGCCGAGTCTTGAAACTGCAGGAGTTCTTATTATCTTGAGAGAGAGTGAGAGAGAGAGATGAGAGAGATGAGAGAGAGAGAGAGCCCTAGCCTAG
>CAJNDV010003258.1:13139-25637 GCA_905221635.1 Symbiodinium sp. CCMP2456
GGGGCCCATGATACTATAGTTAGAATTATAATCAGGAAGCCCCAGAAATAGTATTGGTAGTTATTTAGGCCCCTATTATTATAGACCCTAAACCTTCAGCCAGAGTGTTTGAAACCCAGGCTCCGAAGCCCTATGCTTAGGCCCTAGAGCCCGACAGCCGAAGCCCAATGGAATAGAAGGTCGGCTTTAAGAAAATCAAGGGTCAGAGTTGAGGTTATAGGGTTTAGGGTTTAGGAAACACCGGAAACACAACAAGAACACAGGAGACAGGACAAGGTAGGTGTGGGAGAACGCCCTGCGCCCTGAATCCCAAGATGCTCGCCCTGAGTTCGAACCGTCAACCCCTGAACTCCCTAATTCGCGAAACCCTTACACTCTACATCCAGAACACCAACAAGTCTCTAACATCCAGAACCCACGCCCTCCACCCCCTTCTCAAAAAACAAGCTGTGCAAGAGTCAAACCCTATAAGCCCTATAACAATTTTTACCTGTAGTCTCCATTGTAGTTCCTTTCTTTGGTTTAACCAATAACATATTAAGGATTCTATAAGGCATCCCCAAAACAGGAACTACAATGGAGACTATAGGTAAGGACTACGACCCGACTCAGCTTCGCACCAGAGGATGCTCCCATCCGGCCGCTTATCCAGGAAGGGCCTGGGTCTGATCCAGTTTAGGGTTTAGGGTTTGCCTTCGAGTCTCAGCTCGCGCGATGCTTTGCTCTAAGAGACGAGATGTTGGATCCCAAAGGGTCCAAGTTATAGTATAGTATATACTTTGGGGGCCCAAATACCTACAAAGTAGCTACCATATTAGTACCTGGACCCTAAACCCTAAACCCTAAACCCTAAGCCCTAAAACCCTAAACCCTAAAACCCTTTGGGGATATGCTCTAAGAGACGAGATCCCAAGGGCTCCAGTTACCTGAATAGTAGGTTACTGGGGTACATAATACAGGGTTAGGAACCTACTATTTAGGTAACGGGAGCCCTTGGGGATGTTGGATAGGGTCTAGAGTCAAGGGTGATTTAGCTTTAGGGGGTTGGGGTTTGTGTTCTGGATATGAGGTTTAGAAGCTTGAGGTTTCAGCAATCAACCGGGAACAATCCTGGCGAGGTCTCAAAGTACGTCGAGGAAGCTCTTTGGCCAATAGCTGGGAATTTAGGGTTTGCTTTTTGCGCGGGTGGCAGGTTTCTAGGCTTCTAAGTCTATTGGCTCATGCATAGCTGGGACCCCTTGGGAAGTCTTCGGTGAGTTGGTGGTTTTAAAGCTTCTACTGGAAGGATCAAAGATATCAGTAGATATGGATATACGTATCTCAAGAAGGGTTGCGCAAGATGTCTAGAGACCCACAAGAAGATACAGCTTGCTACCTCTCCTGATCCTCTGATCCTGCAAGGAGGAACTGGGGTTTTGGGAGTTCTGCCCAAAAAGAGGGGCGCCAGGTTCGGTGCATCACGGGGGTCGACGCCGAGAGGTTTTGAGAAGGGTCTCCTTGTAGCTGAGTTCCCTACCCAATGTTTTAGGGTTTAAAGTTTAGGGTTTAGGGTTCTTCAGTTACCTAAATAGTAGGTTAATAACCTTATATTATGTACCCCAGTAACCTACTATTTAGGTAACTGGAGCCCTAGGGCTAGAGATTATAAAGCGTTTAGGGTGCAGGTTGCGCAGTCAGCTACAAGGTCCGTCAGCATCAACTGTGGCACTTGCAGCAAGGTTCATTCGTTGAGGATGAGAGCACAGGGTGTAGGGCTGAGTTGTTGGCAATACCCGGCCCACAATAAACAAACAACTTTAGCAAAAAAAGAACATGGCAAAGAAACGCATACTGGCATGAACCGCACGTTAACGCTAACAGTTCAATAGCAGTTGCAACCAGACACAGCAGACGACTGCGATCGAGGCAAAAGAAAGACGACAGTTAACACCACACCATGTCATGGAGTCATGCGATTCGTACATTTACCATTGAAGGAACTGTCTTGTCCTTATCTGGTCCATCGTTGCGCGGCATAAAACTGAACTCCGGGCACCCGAGCAGAAGGGCTTGCCACTGCGCGACACTAAGAGGACGCGCGGCAGAGAACACCTGCGGCACACGCGGGTCCGATGCAGCGATGTCGCACTTAGTAGAAGAACGCTCCGACACAATGAACACTTGCAAGCCGCACATGCCGTTCGTGTTGTCATTTACGGTGTTTCCCGACGTCAGCATACAGAGAACCTTGTGCTTAGAGATATTCAGTGCTCGTGCTGTGTCTCCTCGTGTTGTTAGTGGCCGAAGGCACTATTATCTTGGATTCCTGGCTTTGTTGAACTATGTGCGTTTCTGCGTCGGGTTTATTTACGAAAGTCTCGCTTGGTGTGAGCATGCTCAAATGCGGCAGCATCGGTATTCGTGGTGGTTCGTACATGTTGCTTCTGTTCGATGTGTTGGGGCCGCGGACATGTCAACAGCATCCGCGTGGACGGATAAAACTCCCAAAACTTCGCGTGATTTTTGTAACAACCAGAATCTCTTGATATCAGTCGGCACAACAGCATTCCCTGAACCCGAAACCCTGAGCCAGTGGATCCTGCTTTGCAGCTCCGGGTAGCCTTGTGGATGTCCTCCGGGGGTAGGCCTTCCTGACCTGGAAGCACAAATTTTCGTTTCGAGCTTAGGGGGGCCGTTCTTATTTCAAGATAGCCTTCACAGCATGCCTGCATACAACAAGGCACCTGGAAGGGATGCCTCAGCTACAAGAACTGCCAGTGTTTTTCTGCTCTCCGTCTGGTACTTAAAGGATCAGGGGCCTAAGTATGCAGGGAGGGTTTATTGGTAAGGTGCTTAGACTACTAGCTAGCCCATGTTAACGCCTCAGAGACCCCGACAGCATCGGTTTAGGGTTTGTTGGCTTAGGGTTTGTTACCCATCGATACGACTGTTGAGGCCGGAAACGGAAGCCGAAAGATGCGCCTCCCAGCCATGAAACTGCAACAGTGGGAATGAACGTTGGTGGTGATAACAAGACAATGACAGGAGAATTCGCAGCATTAGAGTAGTTAAGGTTATACCTATATCCTTGAGCTCGCGACCGAATTGCTCAAAGTTGGCCTCCAAACCTCAGGTATGTGGGGCACTCGCAGAAGCAGGTTCGCAGATCATGGCTTGACGAAGGGATGTCGAAGTTCAGCCTATATAGGCCGGTCGACTTTGCAGGCTTAGTCAGCCAGGGTTTTGGGTAAGACTTTAGTACTTAGGGTCCTGAGGTAAAGAAACAAGCCGCCATTGCCAAACGCACTCTTTCTGCACTGCCGAAATATCTACCTGCGAATCCCATAACCCACAAAACGGTGGGGAAGCACTAACTTTACCCGGTTATGTTCCATCTTCCCCCCATAGAAGTGGGTATTTAGGCTTCTTCCCGGCTAACCGATAACCCCCCCCCCACTAACACACACCCCTTCTCTGATCAATCAATCTCGGAGCTGGGTTCTCTGGCTGTTTCTCGAAGGCTCACGTGTCTTATTTGCACTGATGGGAGAAGTCAGAGCAAACATAGGGGGGTTCGAGCTCCAGACTCCTGCAAAACCGCCGAAGTCATTAGTTGTTCTATGGATTTGCCGCAATCGAGCAACCGAGGGTGTTGCACACATTCCGGGCTCTATTTCTGGAGCAGCCCACACAAGCACAACATCTAAAATCCAATCCGCTGTGTAAAGATCCTGCCGCTGAGGGGCTGCTGCCATGCTTCTCGACCAGAACATGATTCATGGCCTTGGCACACAAGCCCAAGGGCTCCAGCTACCTAAATAGTAGGTTACTAACCCTACACTATATACCCCAGTAACCTACGATTTAAAGATAACGGCCTGGGCCTGACGGTACAGAGATATACAAATTTGTGGACTTCCTCTTCATTCGTGGAATCGAACTTCGTCTTAATCCAAGCCTCCTGTGCTTGAGAAGTCTCGCTAGTCGAACTGTTTAGTGTTTAGGGTAGGGTTGCAGCATCGACCATGACCGGAACTGTTCATGTCGTGCGCATATCCTCCGGCTTGTAGTGACGAGCAGGTCTTGTTGTTGCTGTTGGCGTTGCAGCTGCCATTGGCAGTGCCAGGGCTCCGCATCAATGTTTTCCTTGTCCTCCTCCTCCTCCTGCTCCTCCTGCTCCTCCTCCTCCTCCTCTGTTGCTGGCGCCGCTTCTGCCGTCGTGGTCGTCGCGTCGCCTTTTCTGTTGCTTTCTGGTTTAGGCTTTGTTCGAGTGAAGGTCCATGCATTTAAAGGAGTTCCGTGCTTAGGGTTGAAGGTCGGTGTCATGCGGGCAATGGTGACGAAGAGGCCAGGGCTGGAGAGGACATGTTTGGTCGACCTCTAACATCTTCAACATGGCTCCCGACGACAATCATCTCACGGGCACGGCACACCTCCTCGGGCAAGAGGGCTTTGCAGAAAGCGAAACTCAATAGCAAGTAACATTAAGCTGCATGTGAGCACCCTATTCCCCTCTTATTACATGGGCATGTTCCGGAATATGCAAATAGCGTAAACTGCCGCAAATGGAGTCCTCGATGCTTTCGTGACCTCTTTGCAGCCTCAGGGTAGCAGCTTGCCAACTTCAGCCGGGTACCGTGGTAATGATGTACTTAGACATCATGTACATGGCACACATGCTAACCGCCATAAATGCCGACAGCATTTTGATTCATCTCTGAGCCCTCAAGCGACAACCATTATACTCTAAATCCCAAGCTCAACTAGCAGCAACATGGCTGCGATACCGCGGTCTCAATTCATCTTTTTGTGCGTAGCTTCTCTCCACTGGTCCACACAGCACTCAGCCGCACTGGGAAACGGCAATGTTGAGGAAGGTAGGCTACGTCTCGGTGAGTGCCATGTTGGAGAAGGTGCACTAAACTACATCTCGAAACTCTAAACTACCGTGTAAGTACTAAATCCTATAAACCCGAGACCTTTTCCTTTAAGCCCTTAGCCCTCTAGAGTTTAGTGTTTAGGGTTCAGATAAACCACCAGATCCAAAGCAGCCAGGCAGCTCGTACTCAAGATCCTGTTGATGAGTGCGTCTTTGCAAGGCTTTCGGTTCTTCGAAACTACCTGTAGTCTCCGTTGTAGTTCCTTTTTTTGGTTTAACCAATAATGTATTCAGGATTTTACAAAGCATCCCCAAAAAGGAAGTACAATGGAGACCATAGGTATAGGGCACGTTAATGTTGCCTTGCTATAGCTTCCGCAGGACTGTCTGAGCCTTCTGTGCTGTAGGTGTTCTGGGGTTGACGGTAATTGCTTGCTCGGTTGCCATTGACAATTGCGCGGCCCCCTGCACTTTAGAACCCCTAAAAAAAACGCCTAACCTCTTCTAAACACAAAAGCAGTGGAGAATCCTAAGCAACAGCCCAGGAGGAGATGCACAAGCTTGGCTGAAGCACTGAAACCCTGCACCGCACACCTGTAGCAAAAACCTGCGCAGGATCACTTATCGCACACTTAGTGAAACCTAAAACCCGAATAGTAGCAAAAACATTGTATTTTTGTCCTCAGCAACCAGAGCACCCTTATGGCAAACCTGAAGTACCCCTGAGACGGAACCGAATAGCATCGAATAGCATCTCCGTAGGGACCGTATAACATGTGTTCCTGAGTAACCCTTTCCTGCCTGGAATGTTATCCGCATGCCGCCGGGAGTGCTGCGACCCAAGCGAGCGAAGATGGCCTCACATACTAAGCGCTCTATGTTAGGGGTTTAGGGTTTAGGCTTCCCTTGATATAGAACCCTAAGCATGCAGGGTTGAGGGTCTAGGGATGAAAAAACAAGATTGGGGTTTAGAGTTTGGACTCTGCCAAATCGCATCTGGGGTTCGCGGCTGTCAGCTTAGCCTAGGGTACAAGGTTGCGGATTTGCGCTTTTAGCAGGGGTTTAGGGCTGAAGGTTGAGGGTGTCTCACCAGGGCTGACCGAGGTATGGAACACGAGACGACGGAGCCCGAACTGCGGGTGCCCATGGCCCAGAAAGACATTTTTGAGGCTCGTAAAGGATTCTGTATGTGCTCAGGAAGTTCAGGGTTTAGGGTTTAGGGTTGGTTCCGGGAAAGCTGGAGGAGGGTGCAACCCCCAACAAACCACCAGGAGAAGCGGCTACTTCTTCTTGAAATCTGCTTGACTGCGCCTCCACCAATACAAGCAAAACCCTTATAGCTTCATGACCTGAGGCTCTCATTGTGTGAGGTTTCGATGCGCGGAAAAACAATGTTGACAAACCCTTTTTAAGGTGGGCTATGCGCACCAAACAAAGATGCCGAGCAGCACCTGGCCCAAGCAAAAGTTCGACCCGCACACGATCTAAAGACTTATGCTGACATTTGCCATGATCAAACTCGCTAGGTTCGGCTCCCGGATGCTAGCACAAGAGTACTTTTTAGCCGTAGCCATGACGCGCTGGCTCCACACCTGAAATCCTACTGAGGCAGCAGAACCCGCCTTAACCGTTGAACCCTACCGTAAACCCTTTTGTGAACCCAGGCTCTGCTCCGACTACCGTAAACCCTAAACCCGAAACCCTGACCGTGTCACCGTCTGGGCCTCTGCCTCTGACCGTGAGATGGGAACGCTATGATGCAAACAGGCCTGGCGAGAGTAAAATGTTATGTTCCACGTAGTTCTTCAAGGGTCTTCTAAGTGGCCGTACTAGCTTTCAGTCAAGGTATGTGAGAACTTGTTCAAGGGTCTCATAGAGGGTCTGATGTTTCAATCAAAATTTGTTGAGAATTGTGTCATGGGTCGTGCAGGGGTCGTTTTGAGGGTTAAATGACCCTGACACTCAACTGCTCAACATGCTATGCCAACGGCCCAGGTTCGGTGTTCTCGAGATTCAAGTCGAATGTCAGGTTCCGAAACGTAAGCTCAGGTTCAAAGGCTGCTCCTTGCGAATGCGGGTGACATCAGTTAGGTCATTACTTTGGCATATGGGCCTTCAGGGTTAACCCTAAAACCCTACACTCTAATCGAAGACCCTGGTAGCACTGGTATACACAGGATTGTCTGTTGCACAACTTAGGGCTTTGGCATACTTTTCCAAGGAAAGGCTTATAAGGCTGTAAGGCTCAGCGCTCCAACTCCGCACACCCTGAACCCAAAACCCCTAAACCCTAAACCCTAAACCCCTAAACCCCGAAACCCTAAACCCTAAACCCCCCGAAGCCAGAGGCTCTACGAGCCTTAGAGAATAGACGGTAATCGACCAACAAAAGACGGAACCTGAAGTGCTTCAGGACGACACTCACTACACTACATAAGCCGAACTCAAGCATGGCCTCAATCCCTAAAACTCGACACTTCGAAAATTCTTTTTGGGCTCGCTGTCTCCAGTCGATGAGGAGCTGCATGCCGTCAGAAATCTCCTGTTGTGCGCAAAGCCTGAGGCAACCTGGCAAAGAACACTGCCGCTTTGAGGACTACCCGGATATCCTAGTGGCCTACGGCAAGGTTGACCCACACGCGAATGATCCGTGTGACGCACAGCCAGACAAATGGGCGCCCGTTGAAATTCAGAGACACCAACTTTGAAAGTTTGGCCGTTCTCTTATTGGCTTTCAACACCATCATAAGCCCTGAGGGTCCATGTACCCAAATAGTAAATACTTTGGCCTTGACGTAGTCCCTATATAGGTACTTTTGGGCCAATGTATGTACTATGTGAGTACATGGACCCTTAGGGCTCATTAGATGGCATGTGACTCAGTGCCAGGATTGAGAGCTAGCTACGACGGTTTTAGGACTTGCCTTCGAGGACGCCTTACAGGTGGTTGCATGTTTGCTTCCTGACCCTGACAAGTTACACCTTAACCTTAACCCCCAAAACCCTGAACCGAAAACCAAGACCCTAAAACCCCTATGCTCCTAAATCCTAAACCCCTGGGTTCATATACCCGAAGCCCAGAGACCTGATAGTCTCCAAGGCCGTCAACAACCTGTACCAAAGGAACGTCGTAAAGCCTTGAAGCACTGCATGGGACAGCATAGTGGAACCTTGCCCCTGAAGCCTTTACCCCCAAGAACCCTAAACCCTACAAGCCTCTAAACCCTAAACCCTAAACCCTAAACCCTATAAACCCTAAACCCAAAGCTTAGCCCTAACCCTGTGCCCCTGCATGTGAAGCTTTGCTAGCAGACTTCTCTGATCCTCTGATCCCAACCGATCCCCAAACTTCCAGAGTGATCTGGATCGAGGCCTAAGCCGTAAACCCGATAAGTCTTAGTTAAGAAGGGTTTAGGGTTTAGGGTTTAGGGTTTAGGGGTCTAGGGGTTTAGGGGTTTAGGATTTAGGGTTTAGGGGTTTAGGGGTTTAGGGTTTCGGGTCTAAGAACCACCCGAAACCCATAAACTACACCCTGAACCCTAAACCCTAAACCCCTAAACCCTAACCCCTAAACCCCTAAACCCTAATCCCCAATCCCTAAACCCTAATCCCTAAGCTGCCCCAAACTTGAACCGCCGGAAGCTCAGAACCCTGAAGCTCCCGCGCCCGCGATCCCCAGTACGCCCCTGAGCCCAAAGCCCCAAACAGGTTTAGGGTTTTAGGGGTTTAGGGACGAAAGGTTTAGAGGTTTAGGGTTTAGGGACTTAAGGTTTAGAGGTTTGGGGTTTCGGGACTTAGGGTTTAGAGGTTTAGGGTTTAGGGACGAAAGGTCTAGAGGTTTAACTTTGGGACTTAGGGTTTAGGGGTTTCGGGTTTAGGGACTCCCCCAACTCCAAAATCCGCAAGTCACTACGCCCTGAACTTAAATCCTAAGCAGCACATGGGATGGGCCCCTGTAACTTACTAGATAATGAGGAGCCTTAATCATTGGAATGGTGTTTTGGGGTTCCTAAATATACTTATAGTATGATATACCCCCAAACCCTATTCTAATTATTACGGCCTCCATATTGGGCCACTGGGCTCCCTAAACCCTAAACCCTAAACCCTAACCCTGATCCTAAACCCTCTTAGGGTCTGTGGAGTTTCGAAGCTGAGGATATGGCCCGGCTCCCACGCAGTCGCGCGCAGCTTCATAGGCCCGGTTTAGGGTTTAGGGACCCTACCTACCTGTAGGGGCCTCAATAATTACCCATATTCTTTGGTTCCTTATTGTAATATTAGTATCTTGGGCCCCAAAGCCCTGTTCTAATTCTTAAGGCCCCTACATTAGGGGTGTCCGACATCTTCGAGTCCTTGCTTGAAAGGCCGACATGAAGGATCCTTCTATCCCAGGGCTCTTAAGTTTAGCGACCCTAAACCCTAAACCCAAGACCCTAAACGGCCCGAATTTCTGAACCTCTCATTTAATTTCGTGCCCCCATGTTCTGAAACTTTCATATAGGGTCTGGGATTTGGTTTGGGAGTGGAGGGTAGGGTTTAGGTCCGGGGTATGGGTTGTGGGTTTCAAAGGTTGGGGTTTCTGGAAGAGGGTCTACCTGTCTGAGAGTTGAGAAATCACAGTTTAAGATGTATACCTGTACCAGAAAGACCTCCCTTTTTAGGGTTCCTTATTATGGTTCCTACATATTTCCTTAGAATGGTAAGTCTTTTCGGTTACAGGTAGGCTTTAGAGTGTCGTAGGCTGCGGAGCATCAAGCTCAGGGCGAATAGTCTAGGGCTTCCAGAGTCCATAAACCCCAAACCCCAAACCCTAAACCCCTAAACCCTAAACCCTAAATCCTAAGCTCCTAAACCCTAAACCCCTAAACCCTAAACCCTATGTGAAGCTGCAGCCATTAAGAGCGGGTTGCCCCCGTGCGTCCGGGAGCCAGAGGCAGCCTTGTGGTTGGTGGTTGCGCTCAGCTTTCCGGGGTTGGCAAAAGTAGGTTTTACGTAGGTTAAGAGCCCAACCTTACGCTTTGGGTTTAGGCTGTGTTACTTCGCTGGGTTAGGGTTCTAGGGTCAACGCCTCAAAGTTGTCAAACTACACTTAACTGTTGAAGCTCAACTAAACTAGCAAGGTCGTGCCGCGAGCTCGCTAGAGCCATGGACAGAAGGAGGAGGAGTCCACCTTCTGGCCAAACTCTCTCGTCCGCTGATCTTACTCCTTCAGTCCTTTAGGATCAGAGCAGCAACGTTCCTTGGCACAGCTCAATGAGGACCTTCGCGAGAGTCTGCAACAAGAGAGAGGAGACCAGGGGACGGAGCGCTTACCCGAGGTTCGTGTTGATGAGAGTCAAGTTGATCGCAGCTATGCTGAGAACCATCTTACACCGGATCCTGCAGCGGCATCAGGTGCAAGGTTGCAGCTGCCAGGGGTTGAACTTAGAAGACCAGCGACTTTGGAGGAAGCGCGACGAGAAGAGCATGCAGGTTCAAGTGCAGAAGCGACCCAAGTGTCAGAATTAGTGGCAACAGCGAATACGAATCGCGATGAGGCGGTTGTTTCAGAAACAGTTGCAACGAATGTTGGTACTTATGGACCAAGCCAGGAAGAGGTTCACGGGACAGAGTCTTTCGAAACGAAGGCTACTAGACTTCAAGCTTCACACCCTAAACCTCAATACGCCGAGTTTCGCGTGTCTTGTCAAGGCCGGAAGTGGCGGATCGGAAGTGAGCAGCGCATTCCCCAGGGCTCCGAGTATACAAATAGCACCTACTTTGGGGTCTAAAGTCTATAAATAGTACCTACTTTGGGCTATTTGGAGCCCCAGGGATTGTGACAGCTTCCGGTGTTGATTCACTTAGCTTGGGTCCGGGGTCAAAGCTTCATGCTTACGCTTGTTTTGGGGGTTTAGGGGTGTTTAGGGGTCTAGAGTTTAGGGTTTCAGGGACCGCCTGGCGTGTCACAGTCCTGCCCTGGCTCCAGGTAGCCTCCCTCCAGCGCTCCAGCGACAGCGGAAGGCAGGAAAGGGATTATGCATGTCCCCAGTGTAGCTTCGGGATTGTTGAGTTGCTGGTCTCCTACCCCGATGTATATAAACCCCACATATCTTCAAAACGAGGACGGCTCGGCGAAAGCCGCTCAGGTGCCAGAGTACATGTACGTGGATGGCGAGTATCAGGCTGCGACAGTTTTGCAATACTGCAGTTCCCTCATGTCATATTCTCATGCTACGACACCCCAAACCCCAGACTGATTATTCAAGTTTGTGGGTCCTTCTTTTCGGTTCCTGTATATGAATTTTATTATTTTGGAGGTATAGGCAGAAATCAGGTTCCAACTTCAAGGTGGCTTTTGTGGAAGCCTGATTCTTGAGGGAGGCCAATGGCTGGGGCGTCCGAGTGCCTGCGTAGTCGATGGGTGCGGGGATGTTCTGAAGCCTTGTTGCAAAGACAACACCAAGCTTCCTCTGTGTCTAGTCGGATGGCCCTCTGAACCCTGAACTCTAAACCGAATATAGGGCTTAAATCCTAAACAATTACCTATAAAATTTTGATGGGGTTCCTTCGTATAAGTCTAGTATGATGTGTCAAAAAACCTCATTCTAATTATCGAGGCCCCTACATTACACCCCACACCCAAAAACCCTCCTAGCTGCCCTAAACCCTGAACCCTAAACCCTAAACCCCTAAACCCCTAAACCCTAAACCCTAAACCCTAAACCCTGGTTGCTTCGAGCTGGGAGGCTGTGTCACCGACCGGTGAACCCATCACGGAGGAGCAGCTGCAGGAAGAAAGGCACTTAGTGTTTAGGGTTTAGGGTTTTTAGGGTTTTTGGGGTTTAGGGTTTAGGGTTTAGGGTTTTGGGGGTTTAGAGTTTAGGGTGTTTGGGGTGGCTAAGAAGTTTCGCGTCTCGTGCTTAGGCTTCTCCAGCTTAGACCCAGGATCCAGAACTTCAAGCCCTAGAACCCCGAGCACACTGAACCCTGAACCCACAACCCTCAATCCAGAACACGCAAGCCTCAAACCCCAGAACCCAAATCCCAAGTCGTTCCTCAACCCAAGAGCCCTACAAATCAGGCTTCGGTGTGCTTTAGATTTCGTAGAGCCAGGGGTCCCTTAGGCTCTTCGGAGTACAAATCTCAGGAAGATTTTGCTTAGGGTCTGCATGCGCGGTGGGGTTTCGTCGTGTTTAAGCTTCAAGGTTTCGGGGTTGAGTAAGGTTTCGGTGCTTAGGGTTTAGGTGTTTGAGGTTTCGAGGTTTTGTAGGCTTAGGATTATGTGCTGAAGCTCACTAGCCCAAACATGGCTTCGAGCGCCCAGAGCCATGATATTCAGATGCTGCTACTTTCTATGGCCTACCTCCTATTGTTACTACTCCTACTACTCTGGTGTACGACGACAACAACAACAACAACAACAACAACAACAAGGACCACTACTACCACCAACCAGTGCTACTACTAACCCCATACTACTACTACTACTACTACTACTACTACTACTGCTACTGCTACTGCTACTTACTACTACTACTACTACTACTACTACTACTACTACTACTACGACTACTACGACTACTACGACTACTGCGACGACGACGACGACGACGACGACTACTACTACTACTCCTACCACTACTACTAACTACTAC
>CAJNDV010003258.1:50683-62495 GCA_905221635.1 Symbiodinium sp. CCMP2456
TATACCTTAAATCATAATCTTAAGGCTCCTATAATTTGTGGGCGTGGCGAGTCTAATTGGACTTCGGAACATACTTGTCCATGGCTCTTGCTGCCCGGCCACCGAAGATGAGCCGAAAACCCTAAACGCTAAACCCTAAACCGTAAACCCTAAACCCTATACCCTAAACCCTAAACCCTAAACCGGCGCCGATCTAGGTGCCGCAAGAGTTAGAACAGGGTTTAGGGTTTAGGGGTGTAGGGTTTAGGGTTTTTTTGACGGCTTGCTATATTGGGTTCTAGGAGGGTATGGGGGTCAAGGGCCTTGATACCTCGAGCAGAACTAAAAATTGGCAAGACTCCTGCTCTTTCTGAATATGTTATAGGAATCCCCTTACGGCCTCAGTACACCTATACTGCAGAGGTACATGGGCCCTACGGAACGGTTAGTACAGTTCTATGAAACACGTCTGGCGCCCTAAGAGGAACCCCTAAACTTTACTCTACACCCTAAACTGCAAGCCCTAAACCTTAACCCTTGAACCTGACAAAGAACCCTTAGAATCGTACAGGCGTCTTAGCCTCATTCACCGAGCTCATCCGGTTGAGCTCTTCGGGGCACTGTAAATTAGATTATGATGTAGGGTTTAGGGTTTTTCGGGGTTTGGGGTTGTGGGGTTCACGGTTTGGGGTTTAGAAGTGACACGCGGCTTTATCGGAAGCTCAACAGGTGCATTTTGAGACATAGACTTGTTACGGATTGTGTGTAAATGACTGTGTCTAGTCATGACCTAGTCAATCTGCTGTCAGTGCCTTGCTTTGTCTACTACTTAAAGGGTCATACCCTGCCCCTTTTTTCAGGTATCTAGTTCTATGGTTAGGATCTGCTATATAAGAAAGTAGGTACCTTAAAACAGGGGTAGGGTATGACCCCATAGGTATTGCAAGCTTCCGTAGAAGTACCATACCCTAGCAATTGTGTCCTTCGAGCAGGCCCTTCGCCAGCACTGCCGCACACGTCCGGGGCAGATTTTCCGTGGCCGTCCCATGCTCTTGCTACATGGGCCTCCCGGGACCGGCAAGACGCATGCCATGCGCATGTTGGCGGCTTCCTTAAAGCTGCAACCCTGGATTCTGGATGTCAGGGCCCTGTCCGATAGTTGGGAGGCGCGCAACTTGTTTGGGGAGGTCTTGCGGACCATCGCCAGTCTCAACAAGGCCATCGTGTTTTTGGATGAGTGTGAGGGCATCTTCCGAAGCAGAGGCCCGATGATGAACTACGCATCGGTGGCGGTCACTACGAAGGTAGAACTGATCGATGACTTCTTGACATGGGTGGACGGACTGCAGGGCCAGAGAACTGAGGAGATGAAAGGTGCCATCCCAAGCGGTGTTAAATCCTAAACCCTAAACTCCTAAACCCTAAATCCTACACCCCATCCATGAGGTTCGAGGGCTTCAGTTTGATGTTACTTGTTTGGGTAGGCTTTGGCTGCAGAAGAGTGTGTGCTGTGTTTGCTTAGGTGCTTACCTCTGCTTGTCCACAAACATTCTTGAACACATCGACCCGGCGATCGTGTCTCGCAGCAATTGTATGAAAATTGACTTGCCCGGACTATCGGAGCGGCGGGCATGGTGGGGTGCACATGCGAAGCACCTGATACCGTGTGAGCTTGACGACCTGGGCGCCCTTACCGAGGGCCTCTCATTTCGGGACCTCGGCCAAGTGGCAGAGAAAGTGGAGAGGGCTGCAGCAAGGCACGGTGACGTAGATGTTCAGCTACAGCACTGCGGCATCTCTCAGTACAGGCAAGCGGCACTGAGGCTCGCTGCGGAGAAGAGCACATCTTCTGCAGCAGCTGAAAAGCCGCCTGCGATCGTGTCTGAGCAGCCTTTGTGCTTGCAAGCGAAGCTGGAAGCCGAACAGGCTGAGCGCTGGAAGTTAGAAGCGAGAGTTCAGCAGTTGGAGTCGGAGTCCTTGGATGCAGAATGGTATCACATCGACCATGTGCCGATCCAGGATGAACTCATGGTTGCTAGATCCCTCCGGGACTATGCGCTTCCAGTGGTTCGTAAGTTCGGCGGTGTTCGTGATGCCCTCCTTAGGCTCACTGAAAGGTGAGTTATGATGCACCATGATGTACGAAACATGTACTATCATAGACTGTGCTATACCATTTATACACGATCTCTACTACAATAAGATGTTACAGGATTTGTTTATCTTGCCTCTTGGCACGGAATAGGGCTGTCTTCCTCATGCCCGGACAGCCACGTTGAAGCAGGCAGAATGCAGCAACTGTGCCTTGTGGGCCTTGGCGACGCTTTGCAAGAAGCTCTTCAAGCCCACCATTTGTTTTGTAGCGCCACCCTATGCAGCATATTATCGAGTCAAAAGCCTGCTGCTGGCGCAAGGTCTCAAGAGCCCCCGCAAGCGATGATTGGCTCTGCTAGTCTCATTATCGGCATCATCTTCGTAGCGGACATGCTGTCACCACCCTTATTTCGGTCTGGAGTTTGGGTTCTAGGGGTTTGGTGTCAGACGTCTTCATGGACATGACAGGCGCTTTTTTGATATAGGGCGTATATAGGGCAACCTGGGTCCGTGCCTGGCATGCATTAAAAGAAGGAAACCATAGGCCATCCTCTTGGCTGGTGTATTGCTTTATTCTGTAGGGCTTGGGGCTGGCTTGGGGCTTGAGGGCTTAGCTAGATATTGGCAGCGGCTCACATGGGCTTCCCTTGTGAACTTTCCCGGAAAGAACAACTCGCACGGAACTCTACTCCCACCGGGGGTGAACAAGCTTTCTGCTTTTTTCCGCTTCAGGTACCTATTGTGCTGATCGGAGTTGAAAAGGATTAAGTGGTCCCAACGCGAAAGATATGAACAAGAGCGCAGGGAGGGCAATTTTGCCTGTCAGATGAAACATGCTGGGTATGGCAGTTCTTTCTGCAACACCTAAACCTTAAGATCCCAAAGCCCGGAACACCAAAGCCACCACAACTGACTCTCTAGATCTTAAGCTCCACAGCCCCGAAGCTCTAGACCTTAAAGCCTCAAAGCCTTAAGCCTTACAGTACCCATAGGATCATACCCTACCCCTTCTTTAAGGTACCTACTTTTTTTGTAGCAGCTCCTAACCATAGAACTAGGTACCTTCAAACAGGGGTAGGGGTATGACCCTATAGGTACAGTAAACCCGAACAGCAAGCAGAACTGATCCCGTAATCCCGCGATGCGAGGTGGACGGCAGCGCTCTCGCAGCTCGGCTTAGACATCGGTTTCGGCTGCGCAGGTACCGAGATGACAATTTTGCCTTAGAGACCAGCAGCACATGGGTGGTTGTCAAAATTAGAGTCCCTTTTGGTGTACCCTAAATAATAGGTGCCGTATTATAATAAGGACCCAAAAAGGGACCCTAATTTTGACAACCACCCACATGTATCTTAAGGGTCCAAGTAGTCCTTATTTATGGTTTTTGGGTACCAAAAAAGGCCCCAAAGTCCTCAAATAATGGGCACTTGGACCCTTTCGGGGTAGTATGGGGGCCTGAATCGTTACCCCAACTAGCCATGATGCTTCCTTGATATATGAACTACCCTCTAATATTCATCCCCCCCCGTGCCACGTTCTTTTCGAAGTATTATGACCCGGACCCCGGCCTTCACGCAACGTAGCTCCTTTGCGGGTTGGCGGTTGCAGGGAAAGCCATTGAAAAAGGAGGCAAGCAAAGGAACTACAGACAGGCTTGGGTTCCCTAAGCCCTAAAGCCTCAAGCCTATGGCCTATAGACCCTATAAACTCTGAACTCTAAACCCATAAGCCCCTGTATCCTAAGCCCTATACCCTAAACCCCAGACCTTTGAACTGAGGGTCTAAGGGCCAGGTATCTGAGAAGGGGGTTGTCTTCCATTGTGCGTCTATGTGTAGGGTTTAGGGTTTAGGGTTTCAGGGTCACTCTTGGGTTAAATCAATGATTGTAGGTCACTCCTCCAGCAAAGATCTTCCGCAGGGGTCTTTGAGAGATAGACACACCGACAAATAGAGATAGAGACACAGCGACCCTACACCCTACACTTCTTAAGCCCTACACTCCACACCCCATAAGCCCTATGCCCTACACCCTAAACCCATAAGCCCTAAGCCCTACACCCTACACGCCATAAGCCCTAGGCCCCAAACCCTAAAGCGCTTTGAGGTTCACTTGACGGTCATCCGTCTCTCTGCCTTGCTTTTGACATTCCAGCGGGTTTGGGGCTGTTAGGGCTAAGGATTCTGGGTTTTCTAAGTCCGAAAGGCACCCACCCCTCCCTCGTCGCTAGAAAAGAATCGACCAGGGAAGAAGGGCGCTTACACAGCAAAGGCAACAAAACAAACCCACCCACCCACCCACACACACACACACACAAATGAACCTTGAATCCCGAAATCCTAAAATGCACGCCACACGGACCAAATAACAAACTTCGTGCCAGGGGCCGATCTCGTCCCTGTGCCCGAAGGAGGGCAGTGACACATGTGAGGCCCGCGACGCTTTCAGTCTCCTTATTGTGTTTGAGGGTTTCGGGTTTAGGGTCTAGGGTTTAGGGTTTTGCTCGTCCTTTCGTGTTTCTTTATGCATGTTGTGCGGGTGTGTAGGTGTAGGTGTGCAGGTATGTGTAGGTGTAGGGTAGGCTTTTCTGTATGCGTGTGTGGGCGCATGTGCTCTTGCTGTGTGGTGTGGGGTTTTGCAAGGGTTTGTAGTCTGCAGGCTTTCAAGTTAGGCTTACTGATCTTCCATGTAAACTGGCGTGGAGCTCGAAGTATTCCCAACATGAGATAGAGCAGCGCGCGAGCTTCAAGTTTGGATTGGTCAGGTGACAAACTGGCTCTTGAAGACCTGTGTCTTTCGGTTGACAGTCCTTCTCAGCTTCACTAATATGGGTTTACGGCTCAGTGTTCGGCTTGTGCACAGGGCTCGCATCATGACTGGATGCTCGACGCGAAAGACACAGCTCGGTCAGGCTCTTTGACTAGTGGGCTGCGCTGTGCACGACTTTCTTTGTTTCTTGTTCTTCAGTCACTGGTCACTTGAGACTTTTGCTCCCAAGGCTTATGCATCCCAATTAAGGTTCTACCGGGAGGTTGCGAACGATGGCATGTGCACTTGTGCGGGGCGAGGGGAAAGTTTTGAATTGGGCGAGAGGTTGGCTTCAACCAGTAAGTTGGTGACAGAAGAAAGCACAAACATGAATGACACTTATTCCATCTCCTTGACTTTAGGTTCACTTCGTGCTTCACATCTAGATGCCCTCAAGAGTTCACGTAGTGAGCTGCAACTCTGCATCGAGAGGCGCACCGAAGCCCAAGTACAAACAGCCCTGATCATGAACTCTCTGCAGAGTTGTTTCGAACATCGTCATGTTGATAAGTCTGATAGGTGTATTGTGTAATATATAGGGGCCTTGAAAATGACAATGGTGGTTGCTGCTAACGGGTTAGCATAAAGGTTCTATGGTCTACTGGCCTATGATTGTGGTCTGAATAGTTCGTGTCGTTTTTTTTCTGTCGATTGTGCCTTGACTGATGTAATTGTGGCAAAGAAATCCCCAAAACCCCAGTTGACTTCTGTAGGCTTCCAGATTTGTAGGGAGAACAATCCCCCGATCCACACTTTACTGTAAGGAGCCCGCCGCAGCTCGCGCCAGTCGAGATTTTTGGCTGTTCGTCCGTAGATGTGGCACTTATATTTACCCAGACCTTCCAATATCCCCTGGTTAAGAAATATATACCTTACATGCTAGTACGACTCTGAATATGAATCAAGGTATATTACGGAATATTCCTAATTAAGGGGTCTGGGTACTTGCAAGAACAGAATTTTGGCGGCATTTGGTGCTGGCCTGATCAAGGCTGCCAGCCCTTGCCCTAAGCCCGAATGCCCTGCTCTAACACCTAAATCAGGGTCCCTTTGTTATCCGGGTATTTGTTAGGTCATAAAAAAGTACGGCACCCTTGAAAATGGACCCTAAAAGCAACCCTGAAGTAGAGACTTACCCACAAGTTTCTAAACCCTAAACCCTATAAAGCTAAACCCTAAACCCTAAACCGTACACTGTTTCAACCGGGCGCCAGGCAGCAACTGCCCAGCTCGAGGCCCTGCCCCACGTCGCTTTGACCCGACAAAGGGCTGCCGAAGGAGGGAAAAGGTCCGGAAAGATTCCACAGATAGCGCGAAAAGAACATACCTCTCAGGGTTCCGTGTATTTTGGTTTTTATATCTCTATATCTATATATCTATATGTCTATATATCTGTCGATATAGATATATACCTATATATACCATCCCTTTACGACAAGTTGGGTTTTTTCGGGTCGCAGATGGAGCCCGGACCCTTCCAAGTCATACCCAAGACCCTGCACGTGGAAGCTTTCTGCATGGAGCCCCAAGGCCGGTCCTACTTTAAGGATCATTGGGACTTACTTAGAGGATCATCTTTAACAAGGGTTTAGGATGTAGGGGTTTAGGGGTTTAGGGTTTAGGGTGTACTTTAAGGATCATGGGACTTAGTAACTAAGGTTATTATTAGGGTAAGTATACTTATAACTACTTATAACCGCAATTAAGGTACTTATGACCATACTTACCAAGTCGCATGATCCTCCAAGTATGTCCCTTGCCCGATGTCAGCACTGCTTTGAGGCTTAGCTACGCAAGGTAGGATCGCCTTTGCGGATTATATGATAGGGGCCTAAATAATTACCAACATTATGGTTTCGGGGGGTTCCCTTTTACAAACATATTATAATGGGCCCCAAAACCTTATTCCACCATAAGGCCCCTACGTTGAACTAAGATATGGGTGCCTCATGTGTTTTGGGGCTTACCTTGACCTCAAATAGCTGAACTCTGTACGGATATATATGAGGAAAGCACATTAAGGAACCCTAAGAGGGTAGGATTCTTAGGGTCCAGGTGAGGCTTACTGGTTTAGAGTTCGGGGCTCCGGCTCCCGAGGTTTCGCGCGGATGTTGCAGACATGAATCGGTAAGATAGAAGCCCATATAACTACCAAGATTTTTAGGGTTTAGGGTTTAGGGTTTAAAGTTCTTTGTTAATGTCGCAATAGGCCACGTTCGGACTGCGGCAGAGACCTTGCACATGGAAGGGCTATGCACCGTGACTGTGCCGGACATCCGAGTGCACCAAGTGCGAAGTCTTTAAGTACAGGAAGCCGGCGAGCTTGCCATATGCCTCCCCACTATCCCTCCCCCAACTGTCCCTTATGACGCTATTCTACGTCATTCTAAGTCTACGTCATGTGTGAATACGGTTAAGGGATTTTTATGCAAAGAGCATTCCTGGAAGTTACATATAAGATACGAAAAATTGTAGTTCACGGTAGTGGAGTTTCGGCGACCTACCTTTGCAGGATTTCGACAGTTGAAGTGGGAACCATTGACCTGAAGAACGATTCTAATTTCCAAAGCGGGCTGCTCGTGTTTCGATGTTAATTCATCTTCGTTGACGCGAGGGTAACATCCTTGCATAAACTTCCGAATCAACTTGATTCTGTTTGCAATAACCCCTAAACCCTAAACCGTCCTTGGGTTGTTCGGGAATTTTGGCTCCCTTTGACAATGGATCGCCGAAGCAGCTGGACCCCATGAACCCAGGACACTGGTGTTCCCAGACCTTCCTATATCATAAATATTTAAAGATCGAGTATAATTATACCTTAAATCATATTCCGGGTCCTACTATAACCTAAGGCATATATTCCTTGGTTTTGCGGGATATTGGTTGGCCTGTTTTATTCAGTTCTTGCATCGCGTTGGCACGTCAGGGTCTCCAGCAGCTGGTGAAGCGTTACGGCTCAAGCAACGGAGCCCGCCAACCCTCCGCACATGCTGCGTTTAGGGGCTGGGGTTCTGAAGCCTGTAGTTCACGCTAGCAGAAGATGCTTAGCGGCTTAGCGGCTAAGGCACAGCACATTGGTCGTAAACGCAGAACTCGAAGTAATCGTTAGCTCGTATTGACAAGATTCAGAGAATCTTCCTGAGGCCTCGGTGCTAAAGGTTCACCGGACCAGCAGCAAACAGCAGATTTTCCTGACGGTGGAACCAAACAACAAGGCCTGTAGAGCCAGACCCTCGTTGGGCCTGACAGCAAGCTGTTGCCCAGGCGCCTGCCTGAAGATAGGTTTGTATCTAGTGAGACATGTATAAACATATACACACACACATACAACCACACAGGGAGAAACTCTTTCAGAACAATAGTCCATTAAGAAACTATCTTAAATTTTAAGTTTTGCTCTGCACGCAGAGCCGACCCCGGGTATCGGACGCTGCCGCTGGCGGCTTCTCGTCCAGGTGCCGCTCTCCCCCGAGGGCTTCCAAAATCCCGCAATTCAGGAATTCACTTTAAGTTAAGGTAGGATCCCTGTTATACAGCCCTTAGTTACTGAATATATACGTTAAGTTATGGTAGGATCCATAATATGAACTAAAGTACACGCTTCAGGGATCTTGCAACGTCTGGGTCCCTCTTAAATGCCAAGGTCTTTTTCTCCTGAGCCTATAAACCCCAACAGGCCCCAACCCCTGAACCCTTAACCCCTACTGTAGGGGCTTCAATAATTAGGGTTTAGGGTTAGGGTTTAGTGTAGCTGCCTAAACAATTACCAATACTATTTTAGGTTTTTTACTTATTAGTATATTTACAGTAAAATGGGCCCCAAAGACCCTATTCTAATGATTCAGGCCCCTGCATTACCGGGTTTTAGGGTGTAGGATGTTAAGGTGAAGCGGGGTTGCGATTCTGCGCTAGATTTTGATGTAAACGGGTTTAGGCTGTTTAGGTCTAGGACATTTTCAGGTGGGTAGTTACCGTGAAAGGAGCCTTATAGAAGGTCTATATACCTTGTAGAAGCCTTATAGAGGCCCGATATACCCTAAACTCCCCACCTGTAGTTTCCCTCAATTAGGGTTTAGGGTCTAGTCCAAAAGACTCAACCCCAAAGACTAGGTCGGATCTGACGGTCGCACGGGGTTGTACCCACATGCATAACCCTTGCACCCTAAGCCCTGTTCCGAGCAAACCCTCAATCCGAAACTTCATTTCTTTTTAAGCCCCAAGCCACAACAGCTATATGACGAAGGCCGGAACATGTGAATACCTAAACCTCTGCAATACGAAAGACAAGCCTTGAAACGAGAAAACAGGACTGAACCCAAGCGCAGTAAGCCCATAAAACCGAACCCCCACATAAAGCCTCAAAGTCGTAGAGGTTATTATTTAGGCTTCTATGTTGGGTCCCGGCCCAAGAACCGAAGACCCACCCCCAAACCCCAAGCTCAAGACCCCCAAGTCTGAACCCGAAAGCCTCATGGGTTTCGGGGTTAGGGCTGTAGGGTTTAGGGGTTTATAGGGGTTTAGGGGTTTAGGGGTTTAGTGGTTTAGGGTTGAGGGTTTAGGGTTTAGGGTTTAGGGTTTAGGGTTGAGGGGTTTAGGTTTACGGTTTATAGGGTTTTAGGTTTAGGGTTTAGGTTGAAAGACCTGCCCAAATAGCCAAACGCAACAACTCATCAGGGCCATGGGGAATGCCATGGTCCAGGAGTTCGCACAAGGCCTTGCTTGATTAGTGTGCATACTTAAAGGATCATGGGGCTTAGTAACTAAGGTTATTATTAGGATAACTATACCTATCACTACTTATAATAACCCCAACTAAGGTACTTATAACCATACTTACTAAGTCCCATGAGCCTCCAAGTAGGGCTTTGAGGGTTTTCCCACCAAGGCTGAGCCACACGATGCAGGGGGTTCTTTCAAGCTTTGCATGGCTCTTGGTCTTGAAGGTTTTTAAGGGCTGGCGCAAGAGTTCACAGCACATCTTGCCAGCTGCATCACCGACCCAATTTCCTCACTCCTAACTCCAAGCTTGAGAGCCACACTCTTTGTAGGAGACGCACTGCGCGATGCCCAACCCAACGATTCAGCCACGCAAAGAAGAATTGGAAATATTGCAGACCCATAGGCCCCATAGTAGTTCCTTTTTTAGATTACCTAATAGGATCAATAGACGCCACAAAAAGGAACTATATGGGGCCTATGGGGAGCGCCGAATTCCCTACACCTAACCATTTTGTATCGAAAGCGTGAAGCCTGAGCCCTGAACCTTGTGACGCCTTCTGAGGATCAGCCCCTAAAGCCTCAAGTACATCCCTCGCGATCACCTAAACCCCAAATGTCACACCAAACCCGAATTCAACCCCGCCCACCCCCCACCCCACCCCACACCCCACCCCACACCCCACACCCCCCCCACCCCACCCCACCCCACCCCCCTAAACCCGAAAGGTAAAGCCCCAAAGCCATGTCTTCAGCAGTCCTGGCAGACCCGAACCTCCAAGTCCCGACGCTTCTCATCTCTTGGGCCTCAGGGCTTTAGACCCTACAGGTTTTAGGCCGAGTGGTTTAGGGTTTAGGAGTTTAGGGTTTAGGGTTTATAAGGGTTTAGGGTTTAGGTTTTAGGTTTTAGGCCGAGTCTAGGCTTCAGGTTTTAGGGTTCGCGCGAGATAGCATAGCATAGGGGGCCTAAATAATTAATCAGAATAGGGTTTTGGGGTATACTATATTAGTATTATAATAAGGAACCCCCAAAATGATATGGGAAATTATAATAAAGGCCCCTATGTTGATGTTCTCATGCACTTTCAAGCTGTCGCGCCCTACATTCCATGCCAGACTTGCACTGCAACCTCCCTAAACCCTAAACGCTCAACCCTGGAAGGTTTACAACCTGTGCCGCCCAAGAAGAAGGTGGGCCCTCCTGCTCTCCGGTCTGCCCCTTTCGAGACGTTGTAGGGTTCAGGGTTTAGGGTTGAGGGTTTAGAGTTTAGGGAGAGTCAGTAGAGCATGCAAAACGTCGGTGTTCTATCTCCTACACCCAGGGAACGTTGCGTCGAAGATATGTATAGCACTGCAGCGCTTTGCACCCAACACCGCGCAAATTTCACCAGCGTGGGATTGAGCGCTTTGATGTTTGGTGTTCGGACCCTTACCCTTACCCGGTTACCCCGAGGCCCGTAAGCACAAAGTCGTCGAACTGCTTGGGAGACCTATAAACGGTGTTGGGTGGCCATCTCTGGAAGCCTAAAGGCCTGAACCCCCCAGCCCCGAAAGATCCAAAAGCTGTCAACACCCTCGGGTTTAGGGTTTAGGGTTTAGGGTTTAGGGTTTAGGCAAACCCTAAACCCTGAACCCCTGATTCAGAACTGCAGAACCCTCGACTATGCGTACGCTTCGCGGGATCCTAATGTCCCAAAGACACTTTCCCGCTGAAGACCAACCCTGCAGAATGAAGCCCTTGCTGGGTTTCTTTTCCCGCAGCCCCGAAAACCTTCATTATGGGAGCTAGGATTAGGGGGACCCTTGGGGATATAGACCCTCTCAATAAGGTCCCTTGTAAGAGAGCCAAAAGTAGGGTTCAGAAGGGGTACCCTTTAAGGAGTACCCCTTAATGATACTACCCACATTATTGAGCATGTTGCAAGACTGTTTGTACGCATGTTTGCATGTCTATGTGTCTCTATGTCTGTATGTCTGTCTGTACGTATGTATGTATGCATTTATGAACGTCTGCGTACATGTGCCTAAACCCCACGACCCTAAAACCTAAGCCGTATTGTTCGATTCAGAGGTTGTGGTCTTGCCTTTAACCCTAAGGGTCCATATATACTACCATTATGGAATTAGGTCCCTAAACCCTAAACCCTAAACCCTAAACCCCAAAACCCTAATATGAATGGTCTTTTGGGACCCAATTCCATAATGGTAGTATATATG
>CAJNDV010003258.1:74415-87973 GCA_905221635.1 Symbiodinium sp. CCMP2456
CACACTTGACTCTACCACACTTGACTCTACGACACTTGACTCTACGACACTTGACTTTACCACACTTGACTCTACGACACTCTCTTTAGACTCTCTATAGACTCTCTATAGCCGACACTCATGGCCCCAAAACTCATGGCTAATGATGCTTTCGGGCCACTCGTCTTCTAGTTATATTCCGGACCCGCTAGCCTATGAAGCGAAATGGGGACTGCCGACACTGCGCGACTTAGTTTACATGTTTGCTATACCATGACCCTTCTCGCAGAAGAGCCGCAAAAATTCGCAAACCTTGGCATTCAGCCTCAAGGCTTTGCGCCAAAACCCGGAATCCAAAACCCCCAAAACCCCGAATCTCCTGCACCCTCAACCCCTCAGTACCCCAAACACTCAACCTTGCTTTTTGCTTAAACCCTAAACCCTAAACCCCTGATCCCTAGACCCCTAAACCCTAAACCCTAGGCCCAAAACCCTAAACCCTAAATCCTAAATCCTAAACCCTAAACCCTAAGCACTAAACCCTAAGCCCCGAACCCTAAGCCTTAAGCCCTGAACCCTAAACCGCAAACCCTAAACCCTAAACCCTAAATTCCCAGCACCCGCCACCAGGTCCAGGCGCCCTCCAAGGTGGCCAAGGAGCTGTTCTTGCCTGCTTTTAGGGCTTTGGGTTTTAGGGTTTAGGGTGTAGGGGCTTCTGCTCTTCCTATTGCCAGTCCTACTGCTGCTACTGCTACCACCACCACCGGTGCTACTGCCAGTAGCAGTACTCAGCTCGCTTCCGGCACGGGGCAGGATAGCATCCAGGCCGCGGGAGTTTCCATCGGAGACTTCAAGGCACTTTCTCGGGCTATGGGTTCGAGATTAGGGTTTAGGGGTTAATAGGTTTAGGGGTTTAGGGTTTAGGGTTTAGGGGTTTAGGGTTTAGGGGTTTAGGGTTTAGGGGCTTAAAAGGTGTAGATTTTGGGCTAGGCTCCTGAGCAGTACCCTTTTGCCCTTTTTCTTTTTGGGTTCTCTTATTAAAACCAAACAGTAGGAAACAGGGTACCTTTGTATTATCAAGGGGCCACTCAGGAACCTAGTCAGGTTTAGGGTTTAATTAGGGTTCTGCAGGGAAGTCTATACACGGCTAATGTGCTGTTGAAGGTTGGCCATAGTTGATAGGTCTCGGGTTTTACAACAGTTTATGACCTGTCGACAAGACCTGAATGCTGCGTGCTGATCCCTCCCTCCCTCCCTCCCTCCCTCCCTCCCTGCCTCCCTCCCTCCCTCCCTGCCTGCCTGCCTGCCTACCTGCCTGCCACATACATACGTATACATGCACAGACTGCATTCCTGTCACCCACAAACTGCTTGACTGACCCAGAGAAGGAAACTCGACGGAGAGAAAGAAGGACAGACAGCCTACTATGCAGAATATTCAGTGTACTTTTTGTCAGATGTATATATAGAGTGAGACGAAAGATGCTATGAGACCGACAGGTTGCCACTAAAGAGAGGGCAGCGAGCGAGTGCCAGAGACAGAAGGCATGTAGACAGCGGAAGCCCTAAGATTGTAGAGGCTGTCAACTCTATAATAAACAGTTGTTAATGAGCAGGAGCTTCTTCATAATGTCCCTCGAAGCCTGAACCAGACATCATCCTAAGCCGACGAATTCCGCACTGTAGCTGGGCCCTAATCAAATGACTTAGCACTACATCTCGCACGCTGTCACTCTTGGCCCTCAACCCCGAACACCACGGTCTCTCCTTAAACTTCTTGAGTCCGCTTTTGCAGACCATCCGCGTCCTGGGCACTGGAGCTTCGTGCCGAGTTGTCCAGGCAGGACGGACAGAAGGGTTTCGGGCAAAGGTGGCTGCAGGACTTTTTGAGAGTTCCGGAGTTTGGGGCTGTTTCCAAAACCCTTATTGTTTATGGAACTACCATTGCAAGTGCTAATTACTAGGTTTAGGCTGTCGGGCTTACTTTCTTTGCCACTGTCAGTGGTAGCATGCACCAGCTCACTCTCTCACTGTTTTTAGCGCTGTAGATGCTACTGGTTGCTGGTGTAGGTATGGTTTCTTTGATACTAAGATTTACATGGTTGGCTGGTCAGTTTCAGTTTTGGCGAACATGCTAATCATTGTTATTGTGATTGTCACTGCTTCAATCATGGCCATGGTTATGCCAAACAGCTGCCTGCGCTTTCTAGCATGGCCGTGTTAATCATGGAGCCATGGGTCATGCTTGTGTTGTTCGTCGTAGGTCTGGTGGTGATGATGATGATGATGCTGATGCTGATGCTGACGCTGATGCTGATGCTGATGCTGATGCTGATGCTGATGAGAGGAGGAGGATTCGCAAACAGCTCCGCAAGAAGCATTTATTGCAGTATATATTGCATTCTTCCCCCCGCAACTCAGGTCCGGCATAAGCTCACCGGCGGGGAGTATGCTGTGAAGGCACGAGGAAAACCAACCACTAAAGCCCTGAGGCCCTAGAAACCTTACATGTAGTGTTTTTGTTGTTACCTTCGTTTCTCGGTATAGGATCCTAGCCATAAACTGAGCCATCCAAAACCTAAACCCTAAACCCTGAACCCTGAACCCCTAAACCCTAAACCCTAATCCCTAAACCCCTAAACCCATTAACCCCTAAAGCCCTAAACCCTGAACCCCAAACCCTGAACCTCTAAACCCTAAACCCTAAACATGGCACTACATGTTAACCGTCTTTAGGTTGACCCCTAAACCCTAAACCCCTAATCCTTGAACCCCTAAACCCCTAAACCCTAAACCCTAAACCCTAAACCCCTAAACCCTGAACCTCTAAACATGGCACTACATGTTACCCGTCTTTAGGTTGACCCCGAAGCTCCAAGCTGCTCAAGGGTTCTCCGGTCTTGGCCTTGGCATCGAGAATACGAGGCTCTACATACTTTAGGGGCCTGATAGAAGTAGAATAGGGTTTTGGGGTTTTCCTTGAAAGCGGTTACTATAAGGGTTCTGTAAGGGTTTACTTTAGGGGCCTGATATAAGTAGAATAGCGTTTTGGGCGGGGTTCCTTTAAAGGGGTTACTATAAGGGTTCTGTAAAGGTTTAGTATAGGGGCCTTAACAATTCGAGTAGTTTTTTTTGGGGGGGTCCTTATCATAAGTATAGTGTAATATACCCCCAAATTCTAAATATTAAGGCCCCTATATTAATTCAAAAGGAAAGCTGCGATGACCCTCGTTTGAAGGGCCCCTGTTTCAAGATGTGAGGACAGTCGTCTTTCACGAACCTCCTTCCCGCTTCGATGTTCCTTTCCAGGGTTAAAGTAGCGGCCCGACACCCTAATACTATGAATCCCTATATGGTATATGAGCCTTAAACCCTTTTAGGGTTCATGTCGTCTTCAAGGTTATGCAAAAAGCCCAAACCCCAGACCTCAGCAAACGACGAAAGGGAACCTGAAAGATTCGCAGGTCCTCAGTAAGCGAAAGCTTGTGACGCACGACAAGAAGCTGGAACGTGCCTATCCAAGCCACCAGCTTTGGCGTTAGCAAGTAGCTTGTAGGGCTTGCTAAGTCTAGGGTTTAGGGTTTGGGGTTTAGGGTTGCTAAATTTGAACGGGAACAGGCCCTGTGGGACCAGAGATGGTAGCACTAGCTGTGGATTTGTGTTCAATGGAGTCTTTGCCTACTACCCATAGGCCCCATAGTAGTTCCTTTTTGGGCTTACCTTATAGGATTCTAAATATGAACCCCAAAAAAGAACTACTATGGGGCCTATGGGTAGGTACTCGGGCACACGACTTGATGAGCGTGGTGAAGTGTTTCGAGCCTGGAGATGAGGATTTAAGCACCCAAGAGAGACAGATCGTCCGAGGGCTCATGAGTTGGGCTTAAGGCCTACCTAAAGGGTCATACCCTACCCCTTTTTAAGGTACCTAGTTTTATGGTTTGGATCAGTTATATAAAAAATAGGTACCCCAGACAAGGGGTAGGGTATGACCCTATAGGTAGGGTTGATGTGGGAGATTAGAGCTTCAGGGTAGGGTTCAGGCTGTTGGGGCTCGGAACTGAGATCGAACTTTCGAGAGCGAGAGTACCTTACTTCAGATCAGGTCTAGGCAGGTGCATCCTATGACAAACAGCTTCAACGATATTTGTGGTTGAGGGTTAGCCGTGGGCCCCAGATCTTTACGGCATCAGGTGCCATCGCCGAGAAGCGTGTGCTTGCACGGTTGAGCCATCCGTGGTTCCCTCAGAAACGGTCGCCAATCATGTATCCGCCCTCTGCAATTCTAAATCCTCACCAAACAGATTAATTATTCTGTAACCTTAAACCCTAAAGCGGTAGCTTTTTCGGCGCTTTTATGGGTGTCCTCCTAGAATCCGGACAGAAGGTCCAGGGAAAGAAGGAACTCAACTTGAGCGCCTGCGTAATCCTAAGCCCTGACTCGAGTTTGGGGTTTCGGGTTAAGGGTTTACGGTTGTGGGTTTAGGGTTTACGGCTTCAGGGATTTAGGGTTTAGGGTTTAGGTTGTTGATTTAGGGTTTGCGGTTCTAGGGTTTACGGTTTTAAGGAATTTAGGATTTAGGGTTTAGGTTGTTGATTTAGGGTTTACGGTTTTAGGGTTTAAGGTTTTAGGGATTAGGGTTTAGGTTGTTGATTTGGGGTTTACGGTTCTAGGGTTTACGGTTTTAGGGATTTAGGGGTTTGGGCTTAGGTTGTTGATTTAGGGTTTACGGTTTTAGGGTTTTGGGGATTTAGGGTTTTGGGGGTTGAGGGTCTGGGCATTTCGGATGTTGGGTTGATGTGTTCGTTTTCACTGTGCAGCTCCAAGACTCGCCCCATATGAACCCTAAACCCTAAGCCCTAAACCCATTAGTCGCGACCTCGATTCAGCACCCAGTGCTTCGTTCAGGGATAGGGGTGGCTTGGAGAACTCGGTCCTGGGTTCAGTGGACGGGTGCATGGTCCACGAACTACCATTCCAATTGTCCACTTACGCCTGAACACTCACATAGGTTTGGCCGGATACCTGCTAAGCATCACTAGAACCGTAAGCCCTGAAACCCGAAAGGATCCCTGCGCCCTGAACGACGGCCCCTCTCATATCCAAGTCCTATACCCTGAAGCCCTATAAACCCTAAAGCCCTAAACCCTAAACCCAAGCAACCCCCCGCGCACGCGCCGCCCCCCGACAGGTTCGTGGTCTCGCTGCATTGGGCATTCCAGACACAGGGGCACCTCTTCCTGGTCTTGGACTACTGCTCGGGTGGCCTTCCTGCCCCTGTGGGTCGGGGTCATGAGGGGGGAAGCTTGGGTGTACCTAGAGCAGTTCCTTTTTGGGGTTCTTTTAGAGGATCCTAAATATAAAGATGGTTTAATCAAAAAGCGCCTCGTTTCGTGCCTCAGGGTTGATACCTTGGGGCTGATGATTGCGGCGGGTTTGGGGGTTTAGGGTTTAGGGGTTTAGGGTTTAGAGTTTAGGGCAGGTTACGAGAGAACGCTATGCAGGGTACCGTAACCTTGCATGGGTTTCGAGGTGGAGGTTCAGAGGCCTTAAGCTAGAGGTGGGATGAAGTATCACTTCTGCCATCGACACACATGTTTGTCGCTTTTGAGTGTCATGCTTCCGAGTCCATGATCCACTTGCGCTCTCGCCGCCGCAGTTTCTACCTGCTACACTGAAGCCTCAGCCCACAAGTGGTGCCGCTAACATACATATCTGTTCTGTAGCCACAAGGGCAAGCTAAACTTCAAGAGACATCCACTCGCATAAGTTAACTTTTTTATGGTTTAGGGTTTAGGGTTAAGGTATTCAGCACATCATTCGAACAAGGTCATGTCGCCAGACGAAGCACAGCCTTGCGTGAACAATGTTGGTGATGCAGACTGTCTGGAACAACGGAATTTTCGCCGAATATCAGGACAATTCCTCCGTGACTTCCAAGGTTTTCAGGCTCTGTACATACACCGGCACCCAAAACTTGTGTGGCTTCTCGCTGCCGCAGCGCCAAAACAGCAGGCAGAGCCAATGAATGGTGTGGCGTTGCGATAGGAGGACTTTCCAGTTGTGGGTTTAGGGTTTAGGGTGTGAGGTTTGGGCTTGGCTTGCGGTGCATGAATCCGATTGTTTGCTTGAAGTGGGGGCACACCCCGGACCCAAAGCAATTTGGTGTCAGGACCCGCTTGCGCACGTCATGAACATCTCACTACAGCACAGTGCAGATCTTTGTAGCCACGCCTTACTTACACCCACACCTTCCCGGCCCAAAACCGCAGAGCGGCACAAAACCGGAAGACTTCAAAGCCCGCAAACTGCAAAGCCCCAAGCCCAACACCACCCTAACAAGCCCCAAAACCCCAAGCCCTCAAGGCCCAGAAGGGTATGATGTGCTATAGTCATCCAGGGATTGTAAGGGGATACCAGGAGTCGTCATTCCGACTCCGATATGATACTACTGTTGATGATAAAAATCCTGCATTACCTTAAGGATCCCAAACTATGGCAATTACGGTATCTTCCTTATTAGGGGTAATGCAGGATTTACATCATCAACTAAACCCTAAACCCTAAACGTTGTATAGCAAAGCCACCCAGGCCGCATGGACGACGACTTGAACAAGCCCAACCCTCGGCGGGTGCAGCCGCCACAGCGCATTCCCGGATCACAGGCTCCGTTCCTTGGGGACGAAAGGACCCAGAAAAGTGAGCGCCCGATACCCTAATATTTTGAATCCCTATATGGAGTATGATCCTTTAACCCCTTTAGGGTTCATTTCGTCTTCAAGGTAAGGGGGGATGTCGATGTTGTTGCCTGTCGGTTCAAGGATTTCGTAGGCTGCGGGCTTTCGGACAACATGGTCTCGGGGTTTAATACAGGAGCCTGAAAAATTCGAAATCCTATTTTGGGGGGGGGGCTCCTCATTGTAACTATTTAGGGTTTCTTGGTTTAACTGTACTATAAAGGAGCCCAAAACCCTATCCAAGTTCTTGAGGCCCCTATACAGTCGGTTTAGAGGGTCCGAGAGTTTCCCGGGACTGGGTCTCCGGCAGGTTCAGGTGCTGCAGAAATGTGGGATTCTAGGGCCCTAGACCCTAAACCCTAAACCCTAAGCCCTAAACCCTGAACCCTAAACCCTAAACCCTAAACTGTCAGCAGGGAGGGTTCTTGGTAGATTCTCTAGGTTCTGGGGAGGACTTGCGAACTTGGAGCTCCTATTAAGTTTTTAGGGTTTAGGGTTTAGGTTGTAGGGTTTACCTCTAAATTTAGGTTTAGGGTGTAGGGTTTAGGGTTTAGGTTGTAGGGGTTACCTGTAAATTTAGTGTTTAGGGTATAGGGTTTAGGGTTTAGGTTGTAGGTTTACCTCTAAATTTAAGTACCAGCAGATTGGAGTATAGGATCTGCGAAGCAGATGTAACCTCATAGCAGCGGTGGTTGGCGGTTGCTACTTGTGACGTGTCTCTCTCGACCTCGTTTGCCCAACTGGGGATGAACCCGATCTAGATCGTCATCTCGTTTGACGTGGTGCTCCTATCGCGGCTTGCCACATGTAAACGTGCATGTTAGTGTTACCCTAAACCCTAATAGTACCCTAAGCCCACCCACCCAAGCTTTCACCTTCATCACAGCCCAAGAAGGCCTCAGCACAAACACGCGGAGTTCAGGCTGGTAGGATTCGGGCTTTGGGTCTACGGTATACGTCTTCGTTTCGATTTCACAGGGCTTAGGGTTTAGGGTGGTATTCATGAATCTGAGCGCCGTTGTCGTCGTGGTTGTTGTTGTTGTTGTTGTTGTTGTTGTTGCTGCTGTTGTTTTTGTTGTTGCCGCTGCTGCGGTTGCGAAATGGAGTTAGCTCACATCGTTGGAGCTAGATTGACTACACAGCGGCAAGAATGAGAACAAGCGATTGAAGGCTGCTCGGATTAGCCTGAACCTGAAACCCCAGCAGTCGAAACAACAAGATCTAACATAGGGGGCAGAATGATTAGAATAGGGTTTGGGGGGTACACAAAAGTACCCTCAGGACGATTATTCGCAATCCGCCAGGCCCCAACATTACGGCGACCGCACCCGACTGAAAGAGACGGACTTCCCTTGTCTCCCTCAGGCACCTTCCTCGCCGTCAGAGCCTCTCTGGCGATGCTTCCAGGGTTGCGGTTGTAGGTTTATAGAAGCGCACGACATACCCTGAACCCGCAACCCCACTAAGCCCCACAGCCAGACGCCCCAAACCCGAAGCCCTCTAACACGTATCGCGTTATGTATTTCCTTACAAGGGTACGGTGTTGGTTGCTAAGGTAAAGTGCAAACATCTCAACCTAAGCCCCGAACCCCAATTCCTAGATGAGGATGAGCCGCGACCTCCGCTAAATAGAACGGTGTAGAGTATGCATGCGCAACACCATCGAGCCCTAAAGCAGTGATAATTCGGTTTAGGGTTTATCCTAAACCCAAGGGCCCTAAAACCCCGAAGCCCTGCAGCGAGACACTAGAACCCTGAAGCCGTAATGAGCCCATTCGGCCGCTGCGTGTTCCTTTCTGTTGGTCTTTGTGTTCAGGGTGTTCTAGGATGTGGGGTTCCGTTTTTTAATTTATGGGGCTTAGTATAGAGCTTTTCTACAACCGTTTGCCTTACACACATCCGTCGACAAAGCCATGTAAGGGGAATGAAATCTACTAATTACTCAGACTGCCATACTCCACACCAGTTGAGGGCACGCGTCTGCAAGTGTCGAAGGATCTCGGGCCAGGTATAGCCTGCCAGAGCCTACTTTCTTTTAGGGTCCCTTTACTTGTATACTAGGTTTGCAATTAGATCCCTACGTCAACAGGTAGGTTCTCGTAGGTTAAGACATCCTACTTTGCAGTTGCAGGAGCTTCAATCTGTACTATCGGTACTGGGACCAATGCCCCAAGATCGAAACCCTGAGTGCCAAATCTTGCCCGAAGCCCCAAACCCTAAAACCCTAGACCCCTAACCCTAAACCCCTAAACCCCGAACCCTAAACCCTACACCCTAAACCCTACACCCGCGTTGAGTTTCCGGGCACAGCGCTCACAACGCAACCAGGGCTCGCAGCCCCTGGCAACAGTGGGCCGGGCTGCTTCAAGGTCACAAGGATGCAGAGGGTTTAGGGTTTTTGTTGTTTTGGATTTAGGGTTTAGGGTTTTATCGGTTTAGGTTTTAGGGCTTAGGGCTCTTGTTGTTAGGATTTAGGGTTCAGGGTTTTTGATTTAGGATGCAGAGTTTGGGGATTTTTTGTGTAGGGTTTAGGGTTTGTTGGTTTAGAGCGTTTTGGGTTTAGGGTTTCTTGTTTAAGTTTTAGCGTTCTGTGTTTAGGTAGGTTTATTGGTTTAGGGTTAGGGTTGGATACTGCCCCCACTCAGTAACACTTGAAGAAGGCTTATAGTACAGATATATAAGGCCCGTAATAGTAACCCCATGGACTGTTACACTGTATGGGGGCAGTACTCAAGGGTAGGCTTTATTCTCTATGAGCAAGTCACGCCCCTGCAATAAAGAACCACCATAGCAACTAGTGACCTCTGGCCCCTAAACCCTAAACCCCTAATAGCCTCAACCCTAAACCCTTAAACCCCTGAAGCCTAATTAGCCCTAAACCCTATAGAACCCCTAAACGTTAAACCCCTGACCCCTAAACCGCTAAACTCCCAAACCCTAAACTCTAAACCCTAAACTCGCAGCCAGAGAATACTTTAGCAGCTCGCGGGTTCATTTAAGCGGTTTCATGCAGGGTTTAGGGTTTTGGGTTTAATTCTATCGGATCATCTAACCCTAATCCCTGGACCCTAAATCCATTAGGGGGTTTTGGGTTTAGGGTCCCGGGGTTTGGGATGCTTGGGCTGATTCTGCAAGGCTTCTGAATTACATGATGTTTTAAAACGGAACATTGCGTTTTTTTGCAAATTACATTATGGTTAAATGCAGATTACTTGCTCACTTCGGAGACGCAAGGGCCGTAAGGCTTCGAATGCTGATCTGGGCAGAAGATGGGATCCTTGGAGGCTAGTCCTTAAACCCCAAGTCTGTTTCTAATTCAAACAGTGTTTAACTCAACACAGTTTTTTCTTACAAACAAACCCCGCTTTGAACTCAGACACCTAAACCCCAGGCCCTAGACCTTCAAAAAACTAAGCCCTAGGGGGTTGAGGTATAGTACATAGGCCTGAGCAAATACCAATGCTATTCCTTAGCGTTCCTTAACATACACACACACCATAATTAAAAAAAACCCTAAACCCTAAACCCTAAACCCTAAACCCTAAACCCTAAACCCTACCCTTTTCAGAACCCTTTCAGGAACCCTTTTCTGATCATCAAGGCCCCGTGCAAGAGAGGTGTTAGGGTACTACGCGTCGGGCCCGAGGCATGGACGTCACCTTCGAAGGGAAGAAGCAACAGCCCGGTCCCCGGCGTTTAGGGTTTAATATAAGGGCCATAATAGATTCCCACATTACTTCCAGGGGTTCATTATGATACTTATAGCGCAATATACCCCAACACACTATTCTAATTATTGATGCCCTATATTAGGGTTTAGGGCTCCAGATTTTTGGGACCTCTATACATAGGCTGTTTTGGGTTTCATGCTGCAAGGATTCTGTGAAAGACTGCTTGAGATTCAGTATGACGTTTTGGAAAGGGGCTGTATAGGTTTACAGTTCGTGTTTCCTTTTGGGTCGGGCTTTGGGGTTTAGGGTTTAGGGTGTGGCTTTGGGGCTGCTTCCGGATTACGGGGGTTCGCACGAAGGAGTAATTGGGAGATTTTGCGTGGGGAATGATCATAGGGCCTAGGGCTTAGGTTACAGATGTCACGGGGTTGAAGGCGCATGGTTTTGGGCATAGGCAAAGGGTTGGGTATAGGGCTTAGGGCTTGGAGTTTCGGCGGTTTTGGATAACGGTGTTTGGGCTTTTTAAATCAAGGCTGCTGCTGACTTGATAGGGTTTGTGGATTGGGGTTTATGATCCACTGTAGTGTACACCACAACCTTTTTCTGAGTAAGGCATCTCTGTCTCAAGCCAAGAGCAAGCCAGGCGTGTGACTCAGAAACCCTTATTCAGGGTGGAGGGTGTAGGGTTTAGGTTTTAGGGTTTAGGGTTTTTTTCGGCTTTAGGCGTTTAGGGGTTTAGGGGTTTAGGGTTTAGGGGTTTAGGGGTTTAGGGTGTAGAGTTCAGTGTTCAGGGTCTGGGAAGCCAAACGCCCAAGCCATCATTCCGAGACTTGAGCTCTGAAGCCCTAGACCTAGGCCCAATACAGGTTTCAAAATCACTACCGCTGTTGTTCCTTAGGATTCCTTAGTATATACTCTACTAGGGTTTAGGGTGTAGGGTTTAGGGTTTATAGGGTTTAGGGTTTAGACCCTGTTGTAAGTATGAAGGCACCTGTATTATGTCCGTCCCTCAACTAACTCCTCCGCCCAAACCCGAAGCCCGCAACCTTACCTGCAGCCCCGAAACCCTGCAGAATAGCAAGTTCTGATCCCCCATTTAGAGAGGGAAGCACCCTGAAACAATTGCTAGGACATCGGGTCCATAGCTAGCCCGCAGCTCATGAGGTTCGGCCCGGATGGCGAGCCTTTGGAGCACACATTCGGGATTGGGCCTCAGCAAGGAGGTTTTTCAGACTTCGCAACGCAGATGAATGTTGAAAATGGTCAGTAAGCTCCATTCGTTAGTAAATGGCCGTGGTAGTCGGATACCTATTGCACGCCTTGTAAGCCTACGTCGGGCGGTGGTTTTATTGGTCGGGGCTGTTTGCATTCGTGCTTGGGGTTCCGGCATTCAAGACCTCGGCTGTGTCGGCTTGAGAATGATTCAATCTCACCTTGCTTCGGCGTCGTTGAAACTGGTCCAACAGACTCTGCTTGCGGGCTCTGAGATCTCGTCTTATTGGTTGCTTGGTGGTACGACGGTTTGGAGGCAAAGCCTGGAGGGTTTCAGGATCTGAGCACCTGCTGCTTTTTGGATGGGCTTTCGAGTCTAGGGTTTCGAATCTTGGTGCTCAGGTGCCAGCCAGGGTATGTAGCACTCTACTTATTATGCCGGCTTACTGGATCCCATGACCATCCAGGCAGCAGGTTCAAGAGCTCGGGTTTGGGTGGCCCAAAATGTGGGCATTTTACCGCTCAGAGTGGCAAGATATGAGCTAAAGCCTGTCTCTTGCCATTGCCAAGGAGGCCTCATCAAAGAAGGAACATCAGATTCCACACAAAAGCCAGATGATGCCCCATACAGCGGTCCTTACCCAGGGAATTTAGGGAGCCAGCCATGTCGCTAAAGGCAACGCTTGCAGATCTTAGGGTCCAGGCTGAACACACTGCAGCCCCCCTCCACCACCTAGAAGTGTAGGGTTTAGGGCTCAGGGGAGTTTAGGGCTCAGGTTTAGGGTTTAGGGTTTAGGGTTTAGGGTTTAGGGTTTAGGGCTCAGGGGAGTTTAGGGGTTTAGAGCTCAGGGGAGTTTTAGGGCTTAGAGCTGAGGGGAGGTTTAGGGGTCTAGGGCTCAGGGGAGCTTCTTGGTTCCATTGTTCCCCCATGGACCTTATACTTAAAGGATCATGGGACTTAGTAAGTAGGGTTATAACTAAGGTAACTATACTTATAACCCCAATTCAAAGACTTATGACCTTACTTACTACTAAGTCCCATGATCCTCCATATAGGGCGAAGATGGGCGAAGCATGAGTTACACCAATCGCATTTCCGATCTTTCACACCAAGCCCGGAGCCCTAACCTTCCCTAAGGGTCCATGTACCCAAATAGTATATACATAAGGCCCCAAAGTACTTATATAGGGACTACTTTAAGGCCAAAGCACTTAAAGGATCATGGGACTTAGTAACTAAGGTTATTCGGGTAACTATACTTATAACTACTTGGAACCCCAATTAAAGTACTTATCTATTTGGGTACATGGACCCTTACAGCTTCAAAGAACTTACAGGCCTACTGGTAGTTCGTGAACACCTGCATTTGTTGAGGCCTCAGGGTTTAAGTGACGGTCTCCTTATAAGCTCCTTTAGGACAGGTTGGTGTCGGAGTATTGCCAAACCCTAAACTGTTTGAAAACAAACGCACAAGTCCTAAACAAACTTTAAAGCATGAACCCTGGCCTAAACCCGAGACGGGTAATTCCTAAACAAACTTTAGATCATGAACCCTAAACCCGAAACCCGAAACGGGTACTTCCTAAACAAACTCTAAATCATGAACCCTAAACCCTAAACCCGAAACGGGTTCTAGGACATTTTCAAGTGGGTAGCTACCGTTATAGGAGCCTTATGGAAGTTTCCTTTAACCCTAAGCCCTATATTCCCCATATACCCTAAACCCTAAACCCTAGAACCCTAAAGCCCTAAAGCCCTAAAGTCCTAAAGCTATAAACCCCTAAAACCCTAGAACCCTAAAGCCCTAAACCCTAGAACCCTAAAACCCTAGAACCCCAAAACCCTAAAACCCGAGTCTCTCCAGGACGGGAGCTGCTGCAGCTCTGGAGCACACCTTCGGGCTGCAGGGCTGCATCCGACGGCCGGGGATTGGGGTTTATAGGTTTAGGGTTTTAGG
>CAJNDV010003262.1:0-11126 GCA_905221635.1 Symbiodinium sp. CCMP2456
GTCGTCGTAGTGGTCGTCGTCGTGGTAGCAGCAGTAGCAATGGCAGTAGTAGTACAGTTTGAATAGTCGCTGTTGCCGTCGTCCTAGTCGCAGTCATGTAGTAACTAGTAACATGGCGCAGTGCAGTTTATTGTAAACTTGATGACGGCGATATTGCATAAGTCATATGGCTGGCTGTTTGATGAGACAGTATTCACAAACAGACAGACAGCGATGCCATGCCGCCGAAGCCAGCATGTGCACGATCGTAGCTGTAGTGCAGGTCAGGGAGTTCGCCCGGAGACACGACTACACGTTGTAGCCATACGCTACCTGAAGAGCTGGTTCGTCATCGACGCTTGGCACGATGGTCAACATGCCTGGTGACTGCTAGGGAGGTTGGGACATGCATGCGGTGAAACTCGAATGCCGTGCCTTGCTTGCTAAGGATGCAACCATTCTAGGCGCGCCAAGCAGTGTGCTGCAAGTACCATATCAACAGTCCGGTACATACATCCACGGAATATATGCGAAAAGCTAACTGCGAAGCAGGTCTGGACATCGGCGCCTCGGTGGCACGGCAAAGGGTCACCTAGCACCGCAAGTAGAACAGAAGTTGACACGCCACATCCTTGCCTGCGTTTGTGCAGAGAGATGAGTCACTTCGGGTTAATTTGGCAGGTTCACGCCACGACACCGCCGTTAATCCAGGGCCGCAGCTTCTCATCCCAAGGACTCTTTATTGCAGAAGCCAACTTGAAAGCAGACTCGGCAACGATGTCGACAATACAGTCGGTTCGCCTTCTTCGGGTGCTACGTCTCCTCAGGTGGGCGGAGGTGTTTCAGGAGCTGAATGCAACCAGCTTAGTCGTATTAGGGCCTTCGTGCTCATATAGCGTCACAGAGTCATAGACGATCCGCCTCCCTTCCTTTGACCCCAACGAAGAAGACTTATTCTTGGCTCACTTCTTTCCATGCAGGTTTGCCCGTCACTTGGCTGAAACGGGAAGCTCTTCCAGTTGCAACTTTTGCATTGTGCCTTTCCCTTTTGCTTGCCCACGTAGCGTGCCGCGCCCAAAGCAGCAAAGCTGCGAGGAGCAGGGCGTGTCCCAATTGAAGCGCACTATGACTATTTTCTGTTCCTGCCAGTGTATAGGGTCTTGACAGGCCTAAGGAGGCACCATAAGCCACGAACAGTGACAAGCAAAAGTAATTTGTGCGGGCTTCCCTGCGAGTGCAACAAAACTCAGGACTGATCCGGATCAGTCGGGTCCAGAAATCCCTGCTGTCCATCGTGACGCGTTTCACGTCGTCCTTCGGCAGCATGTGGACTATTAAGAGGATTTTGTGTTACTTTATGGAAGAAGTGTAATTTCAATACATCAGATCTGGCTTCTATTGTTTCTAAATTGGTGGATTGAGGGTTTGGGCGGTGAGTGGGGCACACGTTCTGGGCAGAGGGAGCTCTGGGGAAAGCCCGCTGCAAAAGCCGGTGAGTGACTCACTGGTAGTGACGGTAGTGAACAGCTCAAGATAATGAGTGGCTGCTAGCATGGGTACTGCAGCTGTCTTCACCGCCACCACTGCCGTCATCATCATCATCATCATCATCATCATCACTATCACCACCATCATGTTCATCATCATCATCATCATGATCTTCACTGTTGCTTCCAATGTTGCGATGATGGTTGATATGAGATTACCACGACTTAGCCAATACAATCACGCCGAAACTCGTACGAACATCGAAATGATTAGGACCCCATTAGTCTGGCTATCATCGCTGTCGTCATTATCGGTGAGTTTTCCGTCTTTCGTTATGGATATTGCTGTGCGTGCTATTGCCACGAAGAAGAAGATGAAGATGATTCGAAATGATGGTGACATTATGTGAGATTTGCGTTCTCGTTGCGTCTGTCTGGTTTTGTGCGCCGTTGTTCTCGTCATCCTGGGTTTCGACTTCCTTCAGGGAGCCTCGCGGAAGATTGGTGGTTCTCTTCGCTTCGGTTCCTGGTGCGGCTGCTTCCCCAGATCCGCAGTCCCCATCAGTCCCCCCGTACCCCGCGCGATGTTCTCTGAACTGTGCAACCCATGGCGTGCGTCCGGGAGCAGCTTGGACGCATGGAAGACTTGCGACGGGTGTCGGTCAATTTAGCAGGTTTGTAGGTCGGCTTCTTCCGTGGTGCCGAACTTCGTCCTCGGCATCGTGTCGATCTGCGGCTGATTCGGTAATTGGCGGCGTCACAAAGCGGCCGTCAGTTGAAAATATACTGTTACTAGATGGAGATGTGGATGATGGGCTCATGATCGCGGGTGTCTTGCCACAATTGTGACACGGGGCCGCCGGTGGCCGCTGGATGATTTAGGAGGCCAGCGGAGCAAACTCAATTACGGCTTCACTTGCCTGCGCGCGGGTCCACAGCCGGGATAGCAATGCTGACTGTGCAGCAATAGCAACGGCAACATCCTCACAGTTCATTGAAGCCGTGCCTGCTGTTTTGTTCAAGGACGAGGGTCGAAATGGTAATATAACAACTTGTTTCTTGTCGTCTGCTGTTCTTGCAGGCCTGGGGCTGGCGCAGGCTTATCGGGTGGATGTGAAGGTCCGGTGCATGGAATTCTATTGCAGTTGAAACGTGGGCTGATCAGATCAGGAGCAAGTCTACGTGTTGTAATCGCATGTTCGATGATTTCGTCTTCAGCTGAGGGTGTATTTCTGGATGGCGATGCAGATGATGAAGGGCATCGTGGTCATCCTTGTCATCAACCACTACTTGGCGAATCTTTCCCTGATGGCATTGTGTGAGGCCGTGCAGATTGAGTCGAGGAAGCGTATCCGAGTGATGGGGAAAAGAAATACTGTAGTTATGGCTGGTGCTCAGGATTGGCTGGCTGGTACTGGGCTGCTCGGCTTCCTGGGTGTTTGAGCACAGCCAGCATGGAGCTCCGGACGAGGATGCTTACCACTGATACGACAGTCTCCGCATGCAACAATTCGCCAGATTCTGCAGGTAAGTACTTTTGGCACTCGTCGACCTGGGTGGACAACGCCGACATCCGCGACAGACAATTTTCGGCTCAGCTGCTTGTCCTGTATGAGAACCCAAGCACAGACCACATATTAAATTAAAGTGCCACAGAGTACCGAAAACAGAAGGTTCGAGGGTAATGAGGCATCGCCTTATCCAGGGCCCTACACCACCCAGCACTTCCGTGCCAGTTCGAGAAGTGACAATCCCGAATTGGTACCATGTGCAGTCAATAGTCCAAGTGCAGCTGATAACATACGCACATAGCTGAGCCTGCCTCCTGGGCACTTTGTTCAAGCATGCAGACCTCGTATGGCCTGTCGCAGAGGCAACTTTGTATACCTATAATATATATATATATATACACACACACACACATGAGAACAGGTATGTGACTTCCTTCCATTGGTCTCTGGCGCAGTTTCTGCCCTCGACCACGGACACTGGCAGCTACTCTTCACCTTGCTTGGTTGATTGTCTTGCAAAGTTGCACAAGCTTTGTATGCCCGACAGGACATTGCTCCGACAAACGGCCTGGAGCGCCTTTATGCTGTTTTGGCACCTTGATGCATGTGCTCTATTTCTCCCGGCGCTCTTCCTGGCCTGCTGGTCCAACTGAACTTTTGTTCTAGACGTCTGAAAGCTTTCTAACGTCACAGAGCTTCCAGAGCATTGGCTCATTAGCCAGCCGTGCCACGGCTTCCCCTGTGTGCATGGTCCAGAGTCTTAGATACCGTTGATCCTCCTTGCATCCTCTCCTAAGTATATCTCCTTCAGCTGCTACAGTAGTGCTCCCCGCATGACGGCAAGTGGCTAAATCAGCCCAGAGACTGCAGCTTCCGAGGCAGTCCTCCTCGCGTGTCTTGGTCGTTCTTAGCAAAGCAAGTGCTGCCTGCAGGGTATAGTAGTATAGCCATGGCAAAGAAAGTGCTCATCTCAGGTTTGGAGTGTCAGATCCTCAGACACCACGCAAGTCAAATGAAACACGCCAAGCAGGGACCACACGGAAAAAGTCTTGTGATAGGAAACCTGCTCAGGATCTCTTCCTTCATCACCGGAGTTACCAACACCGCATTTTGGTCGCAACGAGAGCAAAGCTAACATGCCTATGCCCACATTGCAAAACGACGTGCACTGCCTGCAGTGTCCACCAAGGTCAACGCATTGCGTGCTGTACGTGTGAGCACTGTAACACAGGCTGGGTAGAGTTGCGGACGGAAGAGCTTGCTCCCAGCTGGTGCTCGAATTCTAACTACTTGTGTACCTGAGCTTGTTCTTATCATTTTCCAGAAGAGTCAGCAAAAACATCGAACTCGTTGCTGCCCGGCTGAAATGATGTCATTCAATGCTAGACCAGACGCTGATCCGAGCTCTCTCGTCAATCGCAGGAGGCGAAGCTTCGACAGTTCTTCAGCGACAGCCGCTTGACGATGTCTCTGTGTCCTAATTCGTCGGTCCCCACTGCTCAAGATTTGGTCCGAGTGATGGCGATCCAGCCGAGGACGCTTGCCAGCGTCGCTGCTGAAAAACTGCCTAACAGCCTTCCGGGAGAAAGCCGACAAGACACAGTACATCAGCGAAGAGGACGCCGCGCGTGTGTCCCCGCCACCGAGATAGCATTCGCAAATCGACTACTTAGTCAGGACGTCTCCATTCTGCAATCTTCTCCGGAGAGGCTCCCGAACTCAGCGGCCATAGTTGATGTGCAGCTGCACCTGAATGACTCAAATTGATCGAGGCTGAAAGCTCAGCTGCACGAGGAGCCCTCAGCACAAACACCTGCCAGAGTCACTAGCAACATGCAGTCTGACTTTATCTTCGTTGCACGATCAGCGATGCCGCACTGCCGTCCAGTGTATGCTTTCGAAAGGAGATGTTCAAAGGCGTGCTGCTCTCACGACTTTGGATGCAGTTCGCAGTCCGCTATGACAACACCGGATTGATGACCAACCTCTGCAACCTGGTGGCAGCATTGCATGTATTGATGCACGCGAGCATTTTTACACTACTTTGCACTACATTGCGGTACATTTCATGACTGCAGTAGAATCATTCAAGCATACATGCATGAGTGCAAGCATGCATTCATACATGCATGCATGCATGATGGCATTGCATCACATCGCTCGGAAATCATGGCATCGCTTCCCATTGCATTGCGTTACAAAGCAGTAGGTGACATGATTTGGTACATGTCATTGATTTACATTACACGGCCAATCTCGTGCAGCTGGCAGACCTAGAGTTCGAACCGCAAACCCTGCGAGGCCACCTGGCTTTGTGCGAGAAATGTACGAGGAGATCCGAGGATGTGTTCTTACCGGGCACCGACACTCACCTTGCGTGTGGATGCCGCGCTTCGTGTTGCTATCTGCGCAGCAAACAAGCCGATCCTGGCATGAAGTCTGAACTTAGGACTGCACCGGGGCGATCATCCTGAACCATGGCAGCATGACCTACTCGACCGGTGAGTTGGTGATGCACCCTGGCGAGGAATTGTTGTCGACAAGTTCACACGGACAGTACTGGGGTCTGCTTTCGAGTTGCCATCGGATGCCCGTAGGATACGCCGTAATTCTTCGTGCTGCGAGCCAGCTCCATAAAAGCTTTGTCTTTTGCCGGAGCCTTGAGGATGCCGTCATCCTCGGTGGCGACAGCGTCTTCGGCTTCATCCAATGGAAGCGGAAGTGAGAGGGCCCGCAGACGCGCCGCAGCGCAACCAGGCTAAGATAGCCATGGCTTTGGCGGCAGGGCAAGAGGATTCAAGACCCCAGGGTTGTAGTCGAATTGAACCATGAGTGAGTGAATGAGTGAGCGAGCAGTTGGCTTCAGGCTTCCACAGCTCAGCCACAAGCGCGTACGACTACCCTAAGTCCTCTTGATCCGCACACCCTCTTACACCTTCGATCTGACGGAATCCGGCGGGCATTTCAGTAGTCGTGGAGTCTTGGATAGTCTTGGGCAAATTGTCACTACATGCTCCTGCTCTATCTCCCATCGTTCTCCTCTATCTCGCAGTCTACAGTTCCCTTCTGCTTGCATGTTGATGGTGTCCGGCAATTGCAACAGATCAGTGGATTCGTCGGGCGTCGGGCGTCGACCTATAACCGCTGCTGCCAGGAGAGTTCTTTGCTCGGAACTGTTTTTTTTCTTGCTGTGCGCCAGCAGATTGTGAGGCGAGAGGCTACTTAGGAATCCGCCTTTGGGCCCGCATGATGTGTCGGCCTGGCAAGCGCAGCCTGGGTTGGTCGGTTGGTCCTCATGGTGTCGCTTGCTCCCGGCCTTGCTGCCGATGGAGAGGGTGTCGTCCACTGTAGGCAGTGCAAAAACATGACAAGGCAAAATTGATGGCATTCCGTTGATCCGTTGTTTCACGGCTAGCGACATGTACTGGTCGCTGGCAGCAGGGAGAAACGATGCTTGGACCCTATGTCGGCTGTTAGACTGGTGTGGCAGGCTGTGTGTGGAGGAAGTGGGGCTGCAATCCTCCTCGCCATGTGGCCGTGGTTCTGCTTTCGAGCGATACGTCGCCAGCGAGAACGATGCGACACAGATGGGTTGGCTTGCCGGGGTTTGAGTACTGTAGGTTGATATGGTTCATACCTGTACAGAACTGCAGACGCGCAAATTGTCACTGGCCCGGTACTGTGACCTGCTCCCTCTGTATCTCGCTTTGTGTGGCTCCCTTCTACTTGCATGTTGATGCTGTGCCTGACCATTTTCTTCAGCAAGCAATGGATGCGTCACGTCGGGCGTCGACCTGGAACAGCCGATGATACCCCACCTGACCTGCCCGCCCGTACGAAGTGGATGGCAGTTCCTCTCGCTGTGGATGCCGTGTGTTACTGCTAACCGGGTTGGTGTGGGTCGATACTCGCACGTGGATTGGCAGAAGGGCCTGAGTTTTGTTGGAATGAAATTTTATGGTCTTTGGGGGGTGATTTTAGAGCAGATGGCGTCCTCGTCCAGGAAGAGGTGAAGCATCAGGGAATCTTCTTAGACAGGATGAAGCAACTGGTCAGTTGTACATGAATAGGAGCAGGTAATGTCAAAAGCTGCAGTCCGCCAAGTTTCAGAATAGAAGTTGCCGGTGAAAAATGATTATGAAAGCTGGCAACCTTTTCAAGAGCAACTCTAACTCAAACATTCCGAGCCCGTTTGAGAGCAACACATAGTGAAGCTTTGGCAAGGCAGTTCATGGCGATGGAAATCAGCCGCTCGACTGCAGGGCCTGTTTGCGCCAGTTTTTCTTCACCAGCTCTATCAGCACGTTTAGCTGCATTCCTCTGTGGTACCAGCTGCTCAGAATCCGGGAAGCTTTGCTTAAAGAAGCTGAAGTGAAGCCGTCATCAAAGCCGACTTTCCCTGTGAGTTTGCTCTGCAACATCCGCGTTCGGATCAACAGTAGCATCAACGATGCGGCCTGCGATGTGGGAGTTTCCGAAAATAGGGGACCCTAATATAGTACCCTAAATAGTAGGACCCTTATTATAAGGACCCCAAAATAAGGTACCCCCTATTTTCGGAACCCCCCATGACGCGTGCCGTCGCTCCAGTCAGGTGAAGGAACCTGGCTTTGTGAAATCGCACTGTGGACACAATGGTGGCATCGCGGGCAGCTTTCTGCTCAAGGCAGGCCACATAGAGAGTCCGAGCTTCGTTACATGGAGTTCTGGTGGGCAGAACGAAGCAGTAGTGAGCTACGTTAGCATGGCAGCAACAGGAACCACATCATCATGAAGTCTTTGGGAAGCCTGGCTTGCGAATGTGAAGGTGCAGCGCTTTACACCTATGTGGACGTCGCAAAGTTTATGCGGCTGGTGATCGAGACCGGTGGCTACAGTTACATGTGTCATGGCTGACTAGTCTGGCAGGGAAGGCAAGCTGGTCTTGAAACATAATCATCGGCTTACCAAGCAGAAAGGTACCTGCGCACAGTTGGCATTCTCATGGCCGCGGTCATGGAGAATATGATGAATGATGATGAGGAGAACGACCTCTCCATCAACGAGGTCGGGCCTACATGTCGGCTTTGGGGCTGAATTCGAGCATCTAAACAGTAAGGGCCCCCCGTCTCGTTTCCAGAATAAGGATGGCGGGAGCCGCTTTAATAGAATTTCTGTTGGCTCTATTACAAATAAAGGCAGTATCCAGCCGGGCCCGGCCCGAAACCGTGCCATAAATGTGGTCCCTTTTAAAAATCTGTTTCGGTCTGCTGCCAGGCAGGCTCCGTAAGGGGTAGCTTAGGAAAAATGAAAAAATGCTTCCCTTCATAAGGGCCTAGCTTTCTGAAGGGCCTCAGCTTTCGGAAAAAGCTTGACTCCGAAAGACAGCTTCTGCTTCTGCCGAAGGGCAAGGCCTGCTTCGGAAAGCAGCTTTGCTTCTGTCTTAAAGCAGCAAAATTTCGAAGCTACCCGAAATAATTTTCTTTGAATGTGGTCCCTTCTCCCCATACGAAATCCGGCCGCAATTGAAAGTAGTCTTCCAGACCCAACTCCGGCCAAAATAGTTTTCTTGAAATCTGTGACCTTTTTAAATTCCCATTCTCGGATTAGGTCGTTTGCTGTTCATTGCGGTACTCTTGCTTATTTTTCACATACAGACACATCCGCATAGATGCAGGCAGAGACAGACAGTTCAAAACGAATTGCGGCCTCCATGCCACCTTTGTAACGGGTGTGTGTGTAAGAGAATCGTTGGCACTGTTTTGGACTGACAGCATAGGTCAGCATAATACATGTACTTATCTGGGTTTCTGTCTATTTATCTATCTATCTGCGAAATGCATGTCTGCCAATCAAGTTCATTCATGTCCACATACATACGCACATATAATATAGTTTGTCTATACGCTGACACACCTCTCGTGGTTTCACGGTTTGTAGACATGCACAATGTCTGTTGCAGCTTGCCAGACCTGAACCTGCTTTGGTCCAGGAGCGGCAGGAACAGATTTGTGAGCGGGCGTTTCACTTCCAACAGTTGGCACGTGTCTCGCTTGCTGCAGTCATGCGCGGAGCACATGACAACGATGAAGAATCGTAGGAAAGCAGTTGAGATCTTCCACAGCATATGAAGCTGCTGTTCCGGAAACTTCATTTTACCTGGCCCGATCGCAGAGTCGCTTTTGATGATACATGTCGTGGCCAAAAATTCGGGGCGCAGTTTGTGTCTCACCGTCGCTTTTTGGTCACTGCGGCCTTCGCACTGGTTTAGGTGAGCACTGTTGCCACTCTTTGGCTGCGTATTGCCAATCTGTCCAGTTAAGCAGAGGCGAAGCTAGACTCGACTCGTTCGTGGACACCTGGTGCTGGCGCCTTCCGTTCTGATAATGCTCTGCATCCGGGGTGGAGTTGGAGCTTACTGCAGACGTCCGATGACTACCTCTAAAGCCGCGAGCCAGATATCCAACTCCACGCTCATGCATTCCACTCGCTCTTTGTGGGCTTGCTGGTTTTGCTTCGAAAACAATTCGAACGAAAAGCTGCTCGCTTTGTCGGTGTGAAGCGATGCGCGAGGAATGCTCTCGCATTGGCGAGTGCATTGAAATTAGCCATCAGTCCAGAACTGCACCTAAATATACGGTAACAGCAAAAGAGTTGCTGGTCATGGTCGGGGTGCAAGCTGAGACTGGCAGGCATCAACCTTGGCTTGTTCTGGAGTTTGGTGCCACATGAGTACACAAGCCTGTCGAGCTAAACGAAGCCCGGGCGACTCGAGTTTGCCTCAACACTCGCAGGGAAGCACTGGCATCCATTGCAACCTACTGCCATCTTCGATCGCGCCATGATGAAATATTATAATGTAATATGTGCCTGTGCGGTGAAGTCTCCGAGGGGGAGACCGACCCTGCAGCCGCATGCTGCCGATCGACTGAAGTGCCGGAGAGTCCACGAAGAGGCTTGTGAGTAATCTTGCTGCTGTTACATGTTGCCTGGCAGAGATTGGTGCCACTCAAAGAGATGGGGTGACACAAGTTACTACGAGCACTTAGGGCAAGTATTGTTCGGAGTAGACTTAGTAACCGAAGGAACTGGCATGATTCAGTTGGTCCTCCCGGTACCAAAAACCACGAACTGTTGTGCAAATGTACATGTTACCGTCATAATTCACATCGCTGGTGCATGCTAGTGGTGTTTTGAGAAAGCCAGCCACAGTGTTGTAGCCCCACACGCAGCGGTACAAACAAGACTGTCTATACTAGTGTTAACTGTGTCAGGGAATCCTAATCTCGCCGGTTTAGCAACATTGGCGCTCGCATCGTCTTCGCTGCAGCAGAAGCAGCGTCGTAGTAGTAGCAGTAGCAGTAGCAGTAGCAGTAGCAGTAGCAGTAGCAGTAGCAGTAGCAGTAGCAGCAGCAGCAGCGGCAGCAGCAGTAGCAGTAGTGGCAGTAGCAGTAGCAGTAGCAGTAGCAGTAGCAGTAGCAGTAGCAGTAGCAGTATCAGTAGCAGCAGTTGTGGTAGTAGTGGTGGCAGTGCTAGTGGCAGCATTATTGTTATTAGGAGTAGTATTGGTACTAGCACTAGCACTAGCACTAGCAGTAGTAGTAGTAGTAGTAGTCGTGGTGGTGGTGGTGGTGGTGGTAGCAGCAGTAGTAGTAGTAGTAGTAGTAGTAGCAGTAGCAGTAGCAGTAGCAGTAGCAGGAGAAGTGGTAGTGGCTGTGGTAGTGGTAGTGCTAGTGCTAGTGCTTGTGGTTGGAGTAGTGCTAGTGGTAGTGGTGGTGGTGGGGGGGGTGGTTGTGGTAGTAGTAGTACCAGTGGGTGGTAGTACTGGTGGTGGTAGTAGTAGTAGTAGTAGTAGTAGTAGTAGTAGTAGGGGCAGTGGCAGCGGTAGTAGTGGAAGCAGAAGTAGAAGCAGAAGAAGTAGTAGTAGTAGTAGCAGTAGTAGCAGTAGTAGTAGTAGTAGTAGTAGTAGTAGTAGTACTAGTACTAGTACTAGTACTAGTACAAGTACCAGTACTAGTACTAGTACTAGTAGTCGTCGTCGTGGTGGTGGTGGTGGTCGTAGTAGTAGTAGTAGTAGTAGTAGTAGTCGTGGTGGTGGTGGTGGTGGTGGTAGTAGTAGTAGAAGTGTAGCAATAGTAATAGTCTGGGAGAACTTGGAGGATCATGGGCT
>CAJNDV010003264.1:0-11124 GCA_905221635.1 Symbiodinium sp. CCMP2456
GCTGATGCTCGGTGGCAGGAGGATGTGTTGCCCCCACGCTAGCCGCTAGCCGGCCGCGCGCATCCATCGGCGCTGCGCCGCAACCGTAGGTGGTAGGACCGGGATCCACTGTCTGCAGTCGGAAAAAGGCGCGTGGAAAAAACAAAAGAGTTTTATTGAGGAGCTCGATAAAATTGGACTTCATTTGAGCCCGCACAAAAAGCCAAGGTTTTTACAACTTCTGATGTTGAATCGCTTGTGTATTTCGACATTTGTGACAACATGGTGGAAGTTATCATGCACGAATCTGTGCATAAATATTTGGGAAGGCATTTGGATGGCAACTTGTCTCGACGACACATCACTGAGCTGAACCACAGAATACATGGCTTGGTACAAGCTCCAAGTACACCGTAAAGTCTTGACAAACAAAAGTATCCATCAAACTTCGGTTGAAGCTATTCGACGCAACCGTGACGCCGACTGTATTTTCTGGGTTGCACACTCTTCCTTTGACGCAGCAGCAAGTACAAAAATTGAATATTATTGTGCTACGACGTATGCTTAGGTCCATTGTAAGCTGGGTCAGCGTAGCCGACGAACATTAGACCATGCAGTGTACGAAATTGCGCGTGGAAGAGGCTGTCAAGCAGTATCCCGTGGAAATGTGTGACAACAAGGTTGGCCAGACGTCAGTATCATTTTGCATCCCGAGTTGCTGAGTCCGACGGCTGGGCACGGCACGTCTGCGCCTGGCATCCGGCAATCAGTTGGACAGAGCACTTTACTCTATGTCCGTATCGCCGTCCTGGTCGCCCCCTGACAAGATGGGATGACAAACTCCGTTCGTTCCATGCACAGGGGGCGTGGTTAGACTATATGGTGAACGGGAATCGCCAAGTGAGGGAGCAGGAACCTTTTACCGAAGGAGCCTTTGCCAATGACAAGCACCCTAATACCCTGTATATATTGTGTAGAAATGTATGTATATATATATATATATTTATTTATTTATTTATTTATCTATTTATATGGACGGAAGAACACATAAAAAGACAACAATCCAACACAAAAGAAATGACAAAAATCCGTCACGATCCGTGTGTTTTTTAGCCAGGACACCGGCTTGAAGATGTACATGAAAAGGAAAAGGCACGTGTTCTACAGGACGGCAGAATGACAAAGATCAACACAAAAATACAAAAGCCCAACAGGTTGTTCTCTCGGCAGCCTCGCTGCTTCGGCGGTGCGCATGGGGAAAAACACAAAAAAAAACTACAAAAAAGGACAAAAATTCGTTTCGTTCCGTTCGTGTTTTGGGTATGTTGATGAGAACAACCACATGAGGGGATGTGTTTTCGATATGTACGATGAACCGAGGTCGGCAAATGAGCGGCGTGTTTCAGATATATGATGAATCGGAGTCGCCACATGAGGGCGCGTGTTTTAAATTATGGTGAGCCGGAATCGCCAAGTTAGGGGACGTGTTCAAGATATATGATTGGCCAATATCGTCAATTGAAAGGCATGTTGAAGATATAAATGAGGGTCTGTGTTTTGGGTTATGATGAGCCAGAATAGCTAAATGAGGGGATGTGTTTAAGATATATATGATGAACCAAACGAGGGCTGCGTGCTTCAGATGGTGATGGATCGGAAACGCCAAATGCGGGGGCGTGTTTGAGATATGTATGTGCAAGAATAGATGAACCGGAGTCGAGAGGGCGTGTTTCACATACATGGTGAGCCCGAGTCGCCAAAGGTGGCCGTGAGGATGAACCGGAATCGCCAAATGACGGGGGCTCTGTTGAAGATATATGATGAACCGAAATCACTAGTTGCGGAGGCTGACCTCCCCCCCGCTGTCGAGCTTGGTGAGGGCACTGAGCCAGACCTACATGAGGTCCTCGCTGATGCTCGGTGGCAGGAGGATGTCCTCGCCAGCCGCTTGCCACCACGCTAGCCAAAAACAAGGAGGCATGTTTCAAATACAAATAAGGGCTCGTCTTTCCGAAAATGAAACAGTAAAGGAAACTTACCCGCCCGACATACCCTAAATCCTCATCCCCCTGCTGACCCGGGTCAGCTTTAAAGGAAAATGTTCATGCAATTATTTCCCTGGAAACGTGGCCACGGTTTGTCGTTTCAAGTCCCGAAACCCTGAACCGAGACCCCCTGAAGATTGATCCCACTCCGAAGCTTGCCCCCTAAATCTCGAGACGCTTCATCCAAAACCGTGCAGGCTGAACATTCTGACCCCTGAGTCCCTAAACAAAGCTCGAAACATCGACTTCGCCCTGTTGCCTGGAATCCTGCGACCCGCGCGCCAGCTTCGCGGCACACTCGGGCGACTGCATGCTCGAGTGGGAGGGCTCGTGTTGCCAGCACGCCAGAGGTGGCGCACGCAGACCGATGGTTGCCGAGCGGGTCGAGCAGCCCGCGGCAGCGGCAGTGACGCGGCGCCAGCGGCAGGGGCAGGCGCAGGCGGCGAAGGAGCAACAACACCCGGAAAAGGGCGCTCGGGATGGCGAGGTCGTACCGCGTCGGCAATACCGTGATTGCACGAGCAGCAAAGGGCCCACCTTGCGACAGCAGTGCGCGGGATGCAGAGGCAAGATGCACCTCGCACATGCGCTAATCGCTTGCTCGGACGGCAACCCGCTGCCAACCCCGGAGTGGGTCGGCGGGCTCCTCACCATGTCCTCGAGCTGGGGGCGCGTCAGCCCCTCCACTGACTGCGGCCCATGTCGCGGCCGCCAGCAGCGGGACATCGCCTTGGAGGGCGTGCAGCAGGCGGTCGGCTGCGGCTGTGGCCCGGCGGCGGATCACGGGGAGTGTGTCGCACCATGAGGCCCAAGTGGGCGGCGTGGCGATCAGCGGCGGCGAACCGCAGCCCCTGTCCACCGAGTCGGAAGGGCAGCCGGGCAGTTGTGAGGCTGGTATCGGAAAGCGGCGTGTCAACGCTCCAGCACTCTCGAATCATGAACACAAGTTCGTCGGACATCTTTGCATACAAGACGATGTCATATTTTATATTGGTGAGTCGTTCAGGGAGGCCAACATGCAAACCTTGTGATCTCAATTTTGCTTTCCACTTCCGGAATGCGTGCTCCAAGCCGGTGTTGAATAAACTTGGGCTCAATACATCGCCTTGCTTCATCCCGCGTTGGATTCGAAACCGTTGCCCGTCTTTCAAATGTCCAGATTGGAAATGACACATCGTCGACAGTACGCAAGGATATGGCCATGGCACACTTTGGTCAGACAGGGCATGGAAAAGCGAATCAAACTCATTCCGATCAAAGGCTTTCCGCAAGTCAAGGCTGGCGATCCGTAATGGTTCTCCCCATTCAATGCATTCTCCAACCATTGTGTCCAGAATGCAAAAGCATGATCGCCTCCAAGCTTATGACGAAAGCCCACTTGATCACGGCTTTGTCCTGCATCCAGTAACGAGTGAATGCGGGAGTGCACCAAGTTGGCAAATATTTCTTTTTGGGCAAAAATTTTGTACGAGTATGTAATTCGTAAGACTGCAATGGGAAGCATTTTGAACCATGGCCGTTGCCAAGAGGGCTCCAAACATTGATCACGTAACATTCGATTATAGATGCCAAGCCAAAAATCATGCAGTGAACGACCGCCGTTTTTGAACATCCCTAGCAACAGCCCCAAATCATCACCACTTTTACCGATTTTCCATGGACTGTAGCACACTCGTCAACTCCAGCAGTTGGAACGGGGGAATGTCTGTATACAATTTACTATGTTGCAATCCACGATGTGCTGTCATACGGTCTTGACGATCGGACTTGAAAACATCTCTCAAGTTCCTTGTGAAATCTTCAGTGCGTGGCATTTAGTTCCTGTCCACTTGTGTGCGAAGAATGGGGTCCTGAAATGCTGAATGCATTCGGCCCAAGTCCTTAAACTCGTCCAAGATTGAATTCAACTTCTTGCTCAGCTTTTCGCGTTGGTATTTGCGTAGTGTCTTCCGTATCTGTTTCGGCAAAACAAGGCGTTCGGAAGCATTGTTGCAAGCTCTCCTGTTACATCCTGTGCGGTGTGAAAACACTCTGCGCACACCGTTTTCTTTTTTTTTTTGGTTTGGTCTTTGCCGTAGACTGTTGCCCTGGCTTTGGGCTTGTGCACCGGGCCCGCGCTCTTTCGGACGTTGGCAAAAGGGTCCGTGGGAAAAAAATTTAAGGACATTTTCGAAAACGTTTTTGTATCACGAACTATATTGCGACCAGTCCAGCACGAGCGCGGTCCCTGTGCAGCAACAAGCTACGGGTTTATGGCGCGCTAGACGTCGTGGCTTTAGTCCCGCGCGCATCGGCGAGGACCTCCTGCAAATCAGGCATGGGTCCTTCGCCCAGCTCGGCGGCCGGGGGCAGCTCGAGTAGCGTCGCCGCGCAGGCGCGCTGAGCCGCGACTGCGAGCATGCCGGACCATGGCGCGACCCAGGATGAAACGGCGGCGGGTTGCATGTGGGCGGGGATCGACGCCGCGCGATGGCGTGCGAGAAGGCGCAGGAACTGCACCGCTTCGGCGCCGAACTTGCCGCCGACCTCGATGCCGACCACAACGAGTCGACAGCGCCGCGCGCTCTCGAGTTCCGGGTTGGTCTGGCAGCGCTTGCGCCGTGCAGCGGCCGCGACCGCGCATCCCGGTTGCACGTCGGCGCGCGGGTGGGCTTCGCCGCGTCTGGTGAGGGGGGACACGATGGTGGCGTCAAGTGCGAGCTGTGAGCCGTGCCAAAGAGGGAGGCCGTTGGCAACGACCTCGATGCGCCGCTCATCGGAGACAGGAACGTCCAGCATGTCCGCGAGCCGGACGTGGCGTGCCACTCTGGCGCCACCTTCACGGCATACCGGGCAGGCCACGCCTGTCCCAGAGCAGTGCTGGCCACGGCTTGCTGCCAAGTGAGGGGGCCGTCTTTATAAGGTAGGTGCTGAACCGGAATCGCCAAGTGAGGGGGCCTGTTCAAGATACAGGATGAACCGGACTCGTTACATGACGGCGTGTGCTTGAGATAATATGATACCGGAGTCGCCGTGTGATGGGCGTCGACTGTTATGCTCAAGCAACAGCTGAAGGGCGCTGGAAAAGCGAGGAGCAAAAGCAAGAATATTTAGGGACAACCCCGTTCGGGTCATGATGTTTCACAGTCGCACACCTCAGGGCAACCTGTATAAGCATGGTGGATAAGCCCACGGAAAACGATTTTCAATCAGTGCATGTGAATTCACATTTCCCGTTTTATCGAAACATGCGAGATGGTTACGTTCGCCTGACAGACTTGCGGAGCTCATAAGTGAAATCACAAATATTGAGTGGGACATTATCTTGTTCAGTGAGACGCATCGGGGAGGAAACCAATGCAAGTTGCAAGACGGTCACATACTTTTTCCATCATTGCAGAGGACAAGTTGCGCTGGTGTTGCGGTGCTTGCACATAGAAAGCATTGCCGACATGTGAAGCGCGTTTGCTCGATCAGCGATCGCGTGATGTATGTGGACTTGCTTGTTGCTTCCATTGCATGGCGATTGATTGCAGCATATCTACCGCATGCCGGTTATTCTCATGATAAGTTGTGTGCTGTTATGAACAACTCCAGCGCGTTGTGGCGGACTCACAGCAGCTGGGGCAAGCAACCGTTGTTGGAGGCGATTTCAACACACAATTGAATGTCGGCAAACGTGGCGAGATGCTGCGTGAACTACCGTTGATGTGTGGATTGGATAATGCAAATGATACGACTCGCCATGATGATTGGGCATTCTGCAGTTCGACGGGCGTGAAACGACAAATTTATTTTATATTACATAGCCGGAACATACGTCGGATGTGTGCTGGGCCAACGGATCTCGTGACTGCAGCCAGGTAATGCAAACCGTTCCTTGCGTGGTTGGAAGCCAAACAATCAACATGAATACAGTACATTATTACACAAGAAGTTGAAAGAAACGAAGCCTGACAAAATTGTGGAGCTTGAGCATTTTGCTTTTTCCGCCGCCATTTCCAGCAGCATACCACAACATGACCATGTTTCGGTAGAACCTGCAGGCAACATGATTTTCAAGTGTTGTTGGGGCGCTCAGAAGTGGTATCTCCCCATCGGCGCTGTGCCGGTGAGGGGCAAGGCCAGCAGGCGGGCTGCGAAAGAACGCGCGGCAGCGAAGGAGAGGAGCGCAAACCAGCGGAGAGTAAAAACCGAGATGGCGGCAACGTGTGACGGCGGTGGCGCAGACCGCGCACAGCACCGCGCCAGCAAGTTGACAAAGGTAGCGGCCTCGGCACTCCAACGCCCCCCAATCGCAAGGGCGTCATGGAGTGCGGGGAGGTTGTCGAGGAGGCCACGCTAGTGGGCCAGGACTGCATGCAGGTGGGCTTCGACGAACGTCGGAGTGCAAAAAGGAACGCCAACACCGCGCTCTGCCAAAGGGTTTTCCTGGCCACCAACCCATATCGAGGAGTCAGGGGCAGGCGAGCACACCAGGTGGGAGAATGCCAGCGGAGTTCCAAAAAGGTTTGTCTTAGCAGCCTTGAGGCGTAGGCGTGCGTGATGCTACAAATGGTGTTCACGTCGATGGTACAACTCAGCGACTCTGGCAGGTGGGGCCAGGATGTGAATGTCGTCAAGAATACTACTGCGCCGCACACCATTCGCTTTGATTTGGTGGTACTACAGACGAGGCAAAAGTACTCTACTCTGTAAACTATGGCAGCAAAACCCGTAACCCCTTTCAGACTATCAAGATACGTTCCGCTCCCGACTTCGAGACATTACCCCTGCATGATCAGGTGACCTTGCTGCATACAATGAACGCTGGTCTACGTACCAAACAGGACCAACAATTGACCGCATCGCGCCGATCCCACCTGAAGATCATGACTGAGGAGCTGTGCAAAGCAATAAAAAATGTGCCCGCAAAATTATTTTTTCCCTCTCGCCTTGCCACAACCGCGAGGTAAAGGCTAGCCAACCCTTTTTGAAACGTACCTATTACCGGGAGGTGCGCACCTCATGCACCCAATTGCGATTGCCGAGGCGACCTAAGTTTACAATCGCCAGGCAACGTGATTACTTACTTGCCCCGGAAGCAGCACAGACATCTCTGCCCGAGGCCCAGCGAGAACTTCGCAACCCTACCAAAGCCACGGCGAAGGCGCTTTGGATGTGGGACACAAACAAACAATGGACCCACGACTTGCAGGACTTCCTTCGATGCGGTGGCCGAGCTCCCCAATCAACGTAGGAACAGGCTGGCGCGACTCGGATTCCAAATCGACGGTGTCCAATGCACGCCAATCCTGTGTGTCGGCAAAAGGCTCGTGTGTGCCTGTCCAGCTCGCCGTCGTCTGCGAGCACGACGCCGGCCGTGGCACGGGGGCGTGCCGGCATGGAATGCGTCGCGAGCGTCTACTGCCATCGCGCGTGCGCAGCCTCTCCCGTATAGCGGGAGGCCCTGGGTTGTCAGTGAATGGGGCCTCGCATGGGAAAATGTGGGGCCAGGCCCAAGTTCAATTCAAGCTCCAACTCGTTCACTTGAACTAGGGCGGCTAAGCTTCCAGCAGTTATAAAAAATGGAAGGATCTGGGGCCTAGCGTGTGGGTCAGCGGCCTGCTCGCCCTGTCGCCTACCACCACCAACGCACTTGATCTGTAAGCGTGTGCCGAGGTTGCACACGACCTGTCGCTAAGCCGTCTCGGCGGTACCTCAAACCCTTCAAAGAAGGCACGAGGAAACACGCGAAGGCAAAGGAGAAAACAAAACTGCAGCCGTCGGGTGTTATGGGGCTTCCGAAACAAACGGAAAAATACGCAGCAAACTGATAGCCCTGCTGCAAGTCGTCCAGGCTGCCTGCCGTCTGGCTATCCAGCTAGCGGCGAATAATGTGGGATCTGACTCACTTGTGGAGGAGACTGGGACAAAAGCTAGGGCAGAGCAGCAGTGGACAAGCCGAGGCAGGCAAGCGGAGTCACAGCACCGAACATTAGGAGCCAAGCAAGCCACTCAAAACGAATCATGCGCATCATTGATGCCCGGCCAGGCCGGCGCGGCGAGCATTATGAGCATCATTGGCGCTCGGCCGGGCCCGGGAGGCCAGCATCATGAGCATCATTGGCGGCCCCTTTCTCCGTTTCAAGGCAAGCCGAAACACTCCCTTTGCAAAATGCAGCTCCAGGTGCAGTCTAGCTCGTGAAGCCCTGGAAACCGGCACCGTTTGGTACGGCAAGGAAGAGCAGTTTGCGATGAGTCTACACAGTTTTTTTCCAGATTCTTCTAGAAACCGGACACTCTCCATGGATTGTAGCCAGGATGAAGAAGGCAGCTTCTGGTTCTAATTATGCACCACGCCCTTGGTGGAACACTGTCCAGGTGCAGTCGACAAGGCTTCTTCTCTGCTATGGTCTGGTTATCTCGTTCCCGCATTTGCTGATCGATGCACGTATGTTCTCCACGGCAAGAATCGCATCTGCGGATGTCGAACTCAAGCGGTCAACTGGGGCGCGCGGCTCACTTCGCTTTTGCGGACTAGGCCATCCCGGCGCCTCTTCAGCTCTGCATCTGCATCTTCCGCGCTGGGATGCGGGGGCGTTGAGGGGATGAAAATTGGAAAGCCTTTCATGATGTCTCCAGCGAGGCAGATCAATCACCCTCTGGTGATAACGACGATCCGCGACAATCCCGATAGCTGCGCATATTAAAAAGGCCAGGCACGCATACATCCCGCATGGGACGCACTCAACAGGAACAGCAGCGAGTCAAAACGCTCGTGGCGTTCTTCCCTTCCGACGGCAGTAGTCAATCCAGTGCCGAAGCACAACCTGCTGCGGCTTCCAGCTGTAGCAAGGACTCTGCCTGGCGCCCAATCCAGAAGGGCGGAGAACCGATTGCTCGGCATCTCCGATCTGAGGATGGGAGCCGACTCCAATCCAGACGAGATGCATCCACAATCTTATGTGCAAGGCTACGTGCTGGTCACTGACCACAGTGCAAATCCAGCCAAAGTCCTGCGTTCCCACTGGAACCAGGGAACGAAAAATGCGCAATGGGCATTCGTATCTGAGCCGCAAGCTTAGGACCTGATCATGATATATTGCACCCTTGTGTCCATGACGACAGTTTAACAGTGCCTAGTTCCCTAGTTGACTCCGCATTACACTCGATGAATACACTTGTTTCCACAACGACAGGTTGACAAAGCCTAGTTCACGGCGCATTACACTTGATGAGGACAACTAGAGCAGTATAAATGCAGAAAATTTGAGGTTGTTCGAAACCATAGCTAGCGCTCACCGCGTGATAGAGAAACCAACTGCTGTCCCTGCAATGGCAAACCGGTCCAGCACCAGCGGGGGCCTTATCGATCCCAGATCCTTTTTCTGAAGGGAGGCTGGGGCCAGGGGGGGGGGGTAAAGAGCTGCAACACTTGTTATGCACTCCTTAGAGCCGTTCTGCACAACAGCAGCTTGTCTTTTCCGACAGCCGTTCTGCTTAAGAGCATGTTGGGTATGCAGACGGTACTCTTGTCTAGGTCTCCAACTAAGGTCCTTGATACTCCAGCCCAGACAGACTGTACCCTTGTGTAAGTCTCCAACTGCGGTCCTTGCATGCGCCAGCGCACTATGTCGCTAGGCGTTGAGTGCAGTGACGTCTGCTACATCACGTGTCAGTCACAGCCACTGCTTCTTTGCTGGTTGTCTGGCATGGTGAAGACCCGCTCGAAGAAGATTTCAAGCTCAGCCTCGAAAATTGATTTGTTTCACAGGTTCAAAACAAAGAAAAACTTCACATTCCTCGTGTTTCTGTGGGTACACTCAGCATACAATCACCTTGTCACGTACTCTTGGGCCTCCGCATCCGTGAAATGCTCCTGCGATTTTACTGGTTTTTCAACATTGTTGATCTCTCCTTGTTTTCGCAACGTCGAAACCTCAAATTCCTCAAGTGTTCAATACCTCTGGACAACACCCGGTCGATGCGCAGACCAAACAACACTCAATATTGCCGCGCATCTACATGGCTTGAGCACACTCTTCTTGGCAGCCGTGCCGAGGCAATTTTTCCAGTGTGAATGCGTGTTTTTGCGCAACAACGCAGACTTTCCACACCCAGTCCAATCAATGACACAGGTGTGTTTCTTTAACAGTATTTACAATACAGAACTTGAACGCTTCCGTGGGTTACACAGCGCACGCGCGTACAAGGCTTCGGGGCGTTCTATGTTGGAGGCCCGCAACAGTGTGGCACATTGCAGCCTGCAAAGAAAGAGGCCCCAGCTGGGGGGTTTGGGCCTGATTGAAGCCCTCGAATTTCCAACTGCTTCGCCAACAACAATCACACCATCAAGAGTACCCCTATCCCAAGTTTGTGTCGGACAGCGCGACAGCTGTCCGAACCTGATGTAAAGAATCCGTTTATGAGGCGTTGCCCACAGCGTTTCGACCTGAGCTGCAGCTGGAGCCCAGCGGGCTGACTCTTCCGAGCTGCTTCCGCCGGGCGGCGGCAGGTACCGCTCGCCGTCTCACGGTGAAAGGCATGGCCATGGCGCCATGCACCGTCGCACCTACAACACCGTTTTGCGAGCTGAGTACATCGGTACCGCTGGCTATTGTCTCGAAAACCGCGCGTGTGTAAGGAGCTGCGTTGTAGGGTGTGGCCTCTTTTCGGTGTGAATTCGTCGCGGCAGATTGTGGGTTGGAGTGCCCAGCCTGGAAATCATGGAAATACGTCGTTCGAGAATCGAAGCAGGATCGAATGGATCCAGGCACCACTCCAGCCTGAGCGGCACTCCCCCAAAGCCGGTCGTGGGATGTCTTCCAAAGAGCCTGCGAACGTTGCTGGCAGCCTGGCACGCTGCCAAAGCCGGTCGCGAATGGCGAAGGGGGGGAGCCGGCAGAGCGAGGGGACGCCGGACCGAACGGACGGAGCGGCGGCAGCGGTACCCCCATCGAAGGTCGAGTGACGCGGTGAGACGCGAACCGCGGCCAGGGCAAGGACCAGCATGCGCGTCTGCGGTCTAGGTTTCCAATCCACGGGGCCAATCCACGGGCTTGCCGTGGCCCTTGTTGAGCAAGACCTGGGACGGAGAAGCCGGCGACGGCTAGTGTTCACTTGGGCTGGGCCCGAGTCG
>CAJNDV010003266.1:0-11119 GCA_905221635.1 Symbiodinium sp. CCMP2456
GTCCTAGCTGAAACCTGCGAAACTTCAAAAGCCGACCCCTAGACAGGCGGAGGCAGTTGATCCCAGAAGTTAATCTCGTTAAGCGGGAGGGTGCGGCTGGCCATCCCCATGCGACCTCGCATTGAGTTTGTATGGATGACTGTCATCGCGCAATGAGGGGTCGGGATGGATGGCCATCGGCGATGTAAGATATGAGATCAACCGCCAGGTTCTCCAAGCTTCCCCCATCCCTGTGGTTGTGATTTGCGATTTGAGGTCTGTTTTGGCAAAGTTTTGGTAAACATCCGGAAAAATCCGTGTCACGAGGATTCTGGCCACAAGCCCCTTGATCCTTGTCACCGTTGCCACGTTTTGAAGACTGTTGGTGCCGCTGGGTCCTTCTCAATCCATGTAGTCTTGCACTTGGACAATGGGATCATTTTGAGCGCAAGCAAAACCGCAAGGGAAACTTCGTGATGGTTTTGAATGTTCGTTGGGATTTCATTGTTGGCCTGGATATTGTAAGTAGACACAGCACGGTGGAAGGCAGGATTCCAGTGGGTTCATGTGAAAAAGGTTCCGGAGTTGATGAGTTCACATGGATGGGTATGTTCGCTCTCGATCCCGCTGCGAGCTGCTGTCTCAGCATACCGTGTCGGGCAAAACACTGTACGACGCGGCATCTTGATCACACTGCGTGGCTCAGGCGTCGAGCGTACTGGTGTTGTCAAATTTTCACTTCGCAACAGGCCAGCATGCGAAACGCTGTTTAGGTCTGGGCTCGCAGTTTCCAGAAGCATGCTCCGCCTCTGTTCTACAAGGTGCCGTATCAGATTTGTGGCCAAACCCGCTGTATGGCTTCACGAACAACAACAGGCATGATGCAAACGTACCTGTCGATTTATGCAATACGTGCAATGCGGTGTGGTGTGTGGGACAGCACAGGACGTGAAGCGATGTCATTGCACCAAACCACGTGCATTGCAATTCCAATGCAGGCTGGGCAGCACTCCAAAACGGGATGCCGTCGACAGCGACTTTAGGCGAGGCTTCATTCTTGGTATCCGAATAATTGGCCTTTGAATCAATAGGCCGGCTTTGGCCAGCATCGAAACAGACAGGCATTACTACCAATTGGCGGCATTGGAATTGCTGCTAGTTCATCATGGATTCAGGCCAGCATCGTTTCGAATTCAGAGGACACGGTGAGTGTGTTTGCTCATGTTACTTGATGCGGAAGGCCATGTGAAACTACTTTATCGTCGCAGCAAGACATGCGTCAGCTGGAGAAGACAATCTCGGCGGTTGAAGCCCATGCCTGAAGGAACCATGGCGAAGGAAGCTGTTGAGGTTGCACTGTGGGGTGGGCCCGAGGCGTTTCAAAGCAACCGCAGCTTGCCGTCGAACCCTCTCGGCCTGAATGGCCCCTTCTGGGAAGAGCTGGTGGTCCCAGTGAAGCCAGGCCTCGCCGCGGCCTTGCTTGCCTTGAGCCTGCCTTGCCTGCAAAGCAAAGCCAACTTTGTGCAGCACAAGTGTCCCGCCGCGAGGTGACGAAAGTGCGGCAGTGCTTGCTCTGCACTGGCTGGTTCAATCTACCTCTCAGGCAAGGAGGGTGGTGGCGGTCACTTTGCCTGATGGGCGTGTGAATGCAGGTCTCCAGGCCACCACTGTGGGACACAATGGAGGCGGCGACAATTCAGATCGGTTCGAGCCCGAGTTTCCTGGGTACGTATGACCAGGTGGAACGACATCGGTGTCAAGCCCAGCTGGATGCCTCGATGCAGGTGCAAGTGTTGTCTGCATGGTTTGATTGATTGGTTGGCTGGTTGCTCGGGTTGGCTGCCTCGTTGGTTGGTTGGTTGACGATAGACTCGCGAATGGATGATTTAATTAATGAGTGAATGAGTGAGTGAGCAAGTGAGGCTGCGATGTGAGCATTGTAGCCCTCCCAAAGCCGCTGCAGATTCAGGGCTTGTGAATCGTGTCATAGTCATAGTTTCTATTGGTGCTCTGGAACCGTTTCGATAAATTGTTAGTTGTGCAGGACTGTGAAGCATGCTAGGGACTTCCACTGCAGGCAAAAATTCAAGGAGGTCTTGCCTCTGATGCGGAGCTCATGGATGAATTGAACGCCATGGCCTCAGTCGGATGTATTGTTTTGTCAGTGCCGGTTCCGAGCTTTTCTCCGAGCAGCCAGGCTTCATGGTCAGAAGGACTCCCTTCCTCGGTGTGGCGCCATCTCCTGCAACGTGCAGAGCAACGGGTCGGACGAGTGCAAAGGGACAGCTGGTTGCGGTTTTTGACGCGTACGGTGTTTGCAGGTAGCTTCCGGGTGCCTGGGCCGTGCCTTCGTGGCCAGGGCCTTCGGCGTGGCATGGGCCGAATCCCCGGAATCAGGCCGTGCGGGAAGTCTTGCAGGCATTGCAGGCATGCAGGGGTGCGCTTCTGGCAGCGGAGAGCTCCGAGGTCTTTGTTTGGTGCTTGAGTGCTGGCTTCTTCGCCTTTTTCCACATCGATGGTTGGGGCCTTTGTGCTGACATTTTCTAAAACGCAGGGTCCAAGTGCCGACTGCTCGAGGGACTGCGCTCCAGGTTGGAATCATGGAAGCTCCGAGAAAGCATGCACTTTGGCTGCACTGGTTCGAGTTCCCGCATGTTCTCGTAACTGTAGTCTGGCCAAACGTATAGCTGTCAACGCTCAGAAGCCGCAGGCAGCGGTAGATAAAAGTCCACTTTCAGAAGCTTCGCCGCACTTCCCACACAGTATCAGTGCATACAGATTTCCTGCAACTAGGTGTGATCCGAAAACACAGTCTTGAAAAAAGCGGGTCTGCCACATATCTTGGCCGAGGCATGGAACCGAAGACGTTCCGCAAAGCCACGGCCACGGCATTCCTTGGACATTGTCCGATCGGGTCTGGCGGGGTGGGAATCTATCGGCGCGCACAACCAGTCAGGTTCTCAGATTTGGCCACGAAGTGGCTTTGCTTGGTGTGGTGATGTTGAGCCCGTGGCCAAGTTTACCATGGAAGACGGCACAGAGCTACGGTGCTTCCGAAGGGGGAGCGAGAACACGTCCTTTTCAGGTCACAGCTTGTCTGTGCTCGGACTTTGGCCGGATCCCCGGTCGTTCATGCGCTTGCATCTGCTGGATTATCTGCTCCTCGTCGCACGGAGGTCTTTCCCATCTGACCTGGTTTCCCAAGTATTCGTAGGTCCAAACCTCAAGGGCTTTCGAGTGAAGATCGAAGAGCGCTTTTGCGATTGGAAGAGGCTTTCAGATCACGGCGGCTGCAGTTGTTGCCGTGCGTCTTGCAGCAAAGCGGGGAAGGTGCGGTGGACCTGCATCGGCTTAGTCTGGAGAAGACTCACTGAGCATCGTCTGAGAGGCGCCTGCCGCCTGAGAAGAATTGCATGAAGTACTCGGCGAATGTCTTGCTAATGGTCCGATTCCTATGGGCATTCCAGCAGAGCACAGAAGTGGGTTCTGCAAGTGCCAGCAAGGTCCTTGCCTTTCTGTTCTACTGCCTGGTGAGCTTGGCCCGAGACAGAGTGAATTACTGTCAGACGTGATACGCCGTTTGGTCTGCTGTAGTCCCATCCTTCCAACGCTCAGGTTCCAGAGCTGAATGGGCTCTGGTGGCTAGACCGAGATTGGCTTTTCTCTTGACTTTTGCCGGAATTCGATCACCCCGACCCTGCATATGTCAGGTACGCGGTGTTCCTAGTCGGGCTGTTGGCTGCTTGGTCCATCGCTGTGCTGGTCATCGCGGTAGGGGCCCCGAATCTATCCAATTGGTATATGCTGGTACCCAGCACCGCAAGTGACAGCAGAGGACTGGAACCGCGTCATGAAGTGTGGCCTGTTCTTTGTCTCTTCCTCAAGACAGAATCGTGCCAAACGACTGCTGGAGTAAAGTTGCAAAAGCTGGGCCAGGCAATGTGGATACTGGCATTCGCGGCTCCAACGTTGCTGTCCCTTCTTGTAGGTTTACTTGGAACCTTCGGCAGCGACCTCAGTGCTAGGGGTGCGAGAGAGCTCGTGCTTGGCAGCACCACGAGCCAAGGATTTTGGCTTTCCGTGTTCACTCCTGTACTGTTGCTGCTCTTGCTACTTGGCGAAGAGTTTCTGGTCTCTCCCGTGGAACCGTCTCGAAGCTCCGTCTTCTTGGCTCAATCGATTAATGGTAGGGTTCATCGGATTTCAAACTGGGGTTAACTGTTTCAGTTCACTGCGTTTCCTGTTTCTGGATGCCTGTGCTTCTCAGCGAGATGCATTTCTCTGGTAGCCGTCTCAGGTCTCTAGCGGCTGAGCGGCTCATAGGCGAAATGGCCAGACCTGTGCTGCCAAATGTTTTTTGCCCTGTAGCCATATGATCAGTGTGTTGCTGGGGCAGCACTGGCTGAATCTCCAGCTGCCGTTTCGCGCGTGCAGGCCCCCTGATAGAAGCAAAGTGTCGAAATCTCAGCTAAAGATTGCAACGAATACCGTTAGCACAAGCTTCATGCCGATATTGCGAACCAATCCGGTCAGGTGAATATACGGCAGAAACGAACTGGATGCTCGCACTTCTGTGGCAAGCCCGGCCTTGCTCAAGTTCCTGTTTTGTGCCGGTTGGATGAGCTCGACTGATTCAGGTTCAGGATGTGCATCGAGCAAGTCCGGTTCAACACCGCCCTTGCGGTTGGGGCCCCAGCCCGACATCCTTGAACTCAGATGTCAGACACCCTCGACCATGCGGAAGGTGCTGCTCCTCTCGCTCCTTGCTCAGAGGGGATTCGGCCCGTTCCTCCTTCACCTTGCCGGACACTGAGCAGAGAGTGTTGAGTTACGAGTGCTTCCTGAACGCGTCGAGGTGCAGAGCTTCCTCTTCGCCGTGGTGCTTCGACGGCCAAAGTGTGCGTGTACGCCCAGAGATGCGTTCGCCCCGACCCCAAAGCGGTTGTGAGTTGTGCGGGGCTTGTTTTAGATTTTAGATGTGACAGCAAGCCAATAACTCATCGAGCGTTCCTGGCTTAGCCGACCAGAACGTTCTTCACACGTGGATTGGCACTTTCGAGTCTGTATTCCACTGCTCCTGCTGCAAGCAGTATCCTCAACTCCGAGTTTAATCCTGATGTCAACGTGGTTTGTGGCATGCCTGAGGCCTCGGCTCCGCATGGTGCCTTCTGCCGCTACTTGTTCCATGCATCGCAGATCGTCTCGCACACAGGCACAGGGCACCTGGCAGTTTCTTTGTCAGCTCAGCTCAGCTTGTCGCTTCGTCCCTCTCAGCCAGGCTCCGGAGCCATTTGGCAGTACAGGCGCGGCGGTCGAGGAAGCGAGGAATGCGAGGAGCGCAAAAAGGCGAGTCCGAGACCGAGGTCGGAAGCCGTGGTTCTGCCTTTGGAGATTGCCGCGGCCCCGTTTCCAGGTTCAAGTCTGCACGGATCAGCTTGTTCATCGCTTGTTTTCCAGGTGCTGTTCTTGACTCACATGTTCCAGCTGCTCCTCGTGGGGATGCCGGTCGGCGTTTCGGCTTGTCCCCCGGGAAGCTGCGTCACTGAGCCGCTTAGCCGTGTGCTGGCTCTGGGATTCTGTGGGCCGAGGCTTCGTCCTGGTGGTTGGGGCTGGTGTTACTGGTTTTGCTCTCGATGGCCAGAGAGGTTTTATCGCGAAGCTGGCTTGTTTGTGTGATGGGAGTCAGGGCGACGATTGTGAGACTTGTCAAGCTGCAGGGGTGTGCTTTCCATCTGGCGTCGGATGCTCTTCCCCCACATCCCTTGGCCTGCTGCTGAAAAGTGGATGTATGTAGGGTTTTGGATCGAATTCAAGCTACTTCCTGAGGTCAGCCCTTCCTGGCCATCTGATCGCCATTGTCGTCGGCGTCGCTATGGCCACCTCCACTTTCTCACAGGCCCAGCACCTGGCATGCATATGCTTGGAAGGATCGTTTGAAGGGTGGCCAGGTACACTTCGCTTGCTGCAGGTGCATTTCTTCTGGTTCTTCTACGCCCACCACTGGGCTGTGTGCTACATCGGCACTGGGCTTAGGCTTAGAACGCACGGGAACTGTGCATAGGATGCGCTGTGGGCTGGTGCTCCTTAAAGCAGACAGGGGGCCCTTCAAGCACCGGCATGGAGGTTCGGCACTTTGCGCTGTGCGGCTGGGTACGTCATCTTGCAGGAAGCCCCAATCGAATCTTGAGGTGGCTGAGGACAAGGATGCCGTCGGAAGCATCATCACGGGCGTGATTGGCGTGGTGCTCCTGTTCGCCCATGTAGCTTGGCCGAAGCAATTTTTCGTTTTTGTGTCGTGAGGATTGCAGGATTCTTGCTGTTGGCAGTTCGCCTCGTTCAAGATCGCGGCATACCCCGGCGGATTTTCAAATTGTAGAGCTCGTGAGCTTCTTGAGGTGTACTCGTTCTGCCTGTGGTCGCTGTGGCTTGGGTCCTTCAGCTTAGATTAAGGCCATGATGCAATTTTGCATGTGGTTTGTAAGAAGTAGGGGGAAGCCCTATGATTCGCAGCCCAAGGCGGTTGGAATGGGCCCGGCAGCCTTCGAAGGCTCGCCCCTGTACCAGATTTCACTCTCCTTCCGTCCTAGAGTTTCTGTCCGCCAAAAGCCCAAGAGCCGCGGCGCAGGAACGGAGCAGGAACAAGCAGGAGTTGGCTCGGCTGCCCAGTGAGAGCACAGAGAAGACGGCCTAGGACCTAGGATGAGAATGTCACGCCGACGTCACATCTCCGATCTTTGATCCGGCATGGTTCATGCGACTTCAGCCTGTCAGCAGGTGCAGGCCTTCAGGCGGTCTGCGAGCCTTACCCTGGACGATCGGCAGCAGAAGAAGGCAATGTTGGTGCGGCACCAAGAAAGCAGAAGAGCGGAAAGGCTTTTTGAAAGGCTCTCGTGCCTCTGAAGCACTCTGAAGGCTGATTGTCAGAGTGACGGTGCTTGTAAACTGTCAAAAGTGCAAGTTAATGCTCTTCCAAATCTCGGCTCCAGCACAAGAGAGGCGGAAGTTGGGTTGGAAAAACTTGAACAGGTAGATGACTCGTGTTTTGTGGGTGCTTCGCCGAATCTCTAGCAGGAGTCCAAAGACCCGACTGCATGACGAAGCGAGCCGGCGGTTGGAGCATTCAGCCCCAGCTATGGCTTTGCCTCTGACCCTCCCGGGCTTCACGGATCCAGCTGCTGGCGCCCGTCGGACATTGGCAGCACAGGTGCTGTCTTGGCATGGGAGTCCTACAAGTATAGTTGATAAGGGCCGATTCAGCAGCAATCTTATCACTCTATTTTAGCAGATCGTAACAAGTTCTCGACGCACAGCGAGGTATATCTTTCCTTACGAAAACGCTGCTTCTTGTGAGTGACATGTGGCCTCGCCGAAATCTAGCCTCATCCAGTCAATGGTGAAGCGAGAGTCGTATACCATGTAAGATTGAGAAACATGTATCACTCTTCTTCTGTTCTGAGGGCGTGCATCAGCGCGGGGTGGCACCACACGGTTGGGGGGAGAGCGAGAGGCCGTGGGGCCAGGCCAGGGAGCAGCTCCCAGGGGAGGGCTAGGGGGGGCCTGGGGGGGGGGGGGGAAAGTGTCCGGCAGCTAGGACTCGCCTGTGTGAGAGGCTGCACCTCGTTTTTTCAGAAGATAAAAAGGTTTGGTGCTGGTGTTTACAGCGGAGATAGCCGGAGTCTGAACTACTGCGGCCCCAAGCGAGCTTCACTCTTCCTTCAGAAAGAGAGATGACAGCTGACCCCCCGTCCTTCTGGGCCTGAAGCTCACGAGACAATCTCTTTCGAAGTCGTCCCACGGGCACAAGAACAGTCAAGAACCGTGCCCGGATGCGCGGAGACTCAGAGAGCGAAAAAATCCCCACGCTTTGTTGAGGTTGAGCAGCTGAAGCAATGGGATGGCAGCCGCAGCTGGAGCGGAGGTGCACAACTTGAAACTGCTCTGATCTACCCATGATGTGATCAGTCAAGCATTCAGTCACGGAGTGCAAGGTCGACAGGAGGAGAGCCGCGGAGAAGTCGTGGAGACGGTTCGTTCCATCCTCGACTGGGCTTCCAGCATTGACGGCTCCGACTTGGCTCCAGCTTTCCACGCTGTTCGAGACAAGCTGGACATCCGGGACGTGGTGGTTGTTGTGAGGGACTTCATCGGTAGCCTGCTGTATGTGGCAGTTGCTGCAGAGCACCAGCACTCGCAAAGCAAGCAGGGTGGAACTGCAACTGCCAAGCGACAGCTTTCCGAGTTGCTGTGCGAGCTCTGTGGCTTTCGCGAGCAATCTACGCACTCCGGTGCTACACACTCTCGAGGGGGGCTCGCTGAACCTTGCAAATGCTGCACTTGTTGCCACATTGCCATTCAAGAAGCTTTGAGCCTCCTGCGCTTCGTTCACTACTTCATGACAACATCTTGTGCTGATGAATCCTCGGAGAGGCACCTTCCAAGGTGCTTTGTTGTCTTTAAACACTCCTTGATAGGCAGGGTTGTAGGTCGGTCCAGGCGTGTTTGTTTGCACGGTTCCGTGATGTTCCGTGCTGCAGGCACATGGAAGATGGTGTTCTCGAGCTGCTTCACCTCGTTACCACTCTGAGCTCTGCTCTTCACGAAGACTGCTTCCTTGTAGCCCAGCGCAGCGATCATCTACAATGGTGGCCGCGGTACGAGCAGCTCCTTGACGGCAGCTCACTTCAGTGCTTGGGGCTTCTGCTTTCTGCGCTGGCCCTGGCAACCTCAGGTTGAGACGTGACTGTCCCGTGGCATCATGGCCTCTGACGGCCTGGGCGTCCTTCCAACAGCTCTGGCTGGACGCAGAGCAAGCAGCTTTCAAGCTGCAGAAGCGGGTGGCCTTATTCCGCCTGCAGACGGCGCAGGGACGCCAGGGCCAGGGCCAGAGAGCAAGACACGCTCGGCCGTCTGCCGGTTTTGTGAGTTTCCCTCCTCGGCTTCCGAAGGTGGAGCTGACCGGCTAAGGCAGGAGTTTGTGCATTCGCATGAAGAATGTAACTTTGTAATGCTCCTGTAGAATCAGCGTTGCCATGCGCTTCCATTTCCACGCATGGAATTCGGTTTGGTAGTCGAGAGTCTCGCGGTTGACCGAGCTCACTACAAGCCAACCCTGGCTCTTCTCTACAAGGCCTTTGTCACACAGTAAACTCACGAAGTCGACATGAGAAAGAGCTCGGCGAACTCTGGAGGTCAACCGCACATCCATGCAGTCATGAGACTCTTATAGTTAGCCTTTGCACAGTGACATGCCGGACGTGGCATGTAGGAACCAGGTAAAGTGGCAACGCATGTGAGAAGAACTCCAGAGTCAGTCAAGCTCAAGCTTGCAGGCATACTGATCATACTGTCTGCATGGAGAAAGGTGCACATGAGATGTTGAGCTCGGACTGAGGTGCGGGTGAACTCCATGACTATATCAGGCGCCTCTGCAGGGCTTCGATTCGGTATTCACCTCTGTGGCGCTCCTTCCTTTCACAAGCCTGGGCCGACTTAGCTTTGATGTGCATCACTGTCTATGCTTCTTCGTGTGCTTTCGTGCTTCCTGCCCTTTCGCATCGTCACCACGAGCTTGAGATTCCTTCCAGGTCTGGCCGCCAGCTACAGTTGGGTGCCTAAGTTGCCACTGTTTGAGTCGCTACAGCACAACAGTGGCATGGCGGTTGATGACCCTAGACTGGACATCCAAGCGCGCGGCCTGACTAAACCTGATAAAAACAATCTCAAAACCTTATAAAATAAAAAGCCCATTTAAAGGAACCCTTATTTATGGTTTTTAATGAACCCTTCAAAATGTGTCTAGTGTCCGCAAGTAGCGGCAGCGACAGCAATGGAAGTGGCATTCGGGCTGGCTGCAGGATCATCTGTGGCTATTTCGAGCACCATGAGCGTTGCGGCGGCCTCTTTGTGGTCCCTTGCGATGACTGTTGCCCACACATGGTGCATCCGCTATTGGTTATCGGCGGCCAGCTTGATTTTGCAAAAGCTGGACCATGGTTGCTGCTGGGCTCGGCAGAAGAATGCAAACATACTTGCAGGACCAAGAAGCCGATTCACGTTCAGAAGCCGAATCATGTTCAGAAGGGTGTTTTGAAGAAGAATCGCCGACTTGTGCCGGGGTATATGCTCCGCCGAGACTGCTTCAACGCGGGCAGGCAAGCCATGCATCCGCTGCACCAGCAGATACTGCGTCAACTTTCGAAAGCCAGCCGCAGCAGTCGAAGCCCATTTACCCTTTCTGGAGCTTCTACTGCGAGCGCATCAGAGCCGTCTGTCTTGGAAAGCAATCCACAGCAATCCTTGGTTCGGACTCTTGCGCGCCAGCCAAGGCCATCTGCTGAAGCACCAGAAATTCCGCCCGCGAGCAAGGCTATCGAGCCTCAGTCAGGGCCCCCTCAGACAAAGCAGCGGTTGAATGATATCCTCGCAAAGGTGCGAGCAGCTTGTCCACCAGAGCAGGAGGCTGTGCAGGCTTTTCAGGCCCAGGAGGGGGTTGTATGCAATCCAAGGTGTCGGGTGCCGTTCTCCACAGATGTGGGTGAGATGGTGCCGGCGTTGCGAACTCGAGAGGATCAGTAGCCTGCGTGAAGGCCTTTCGTGTCAGCTTCGTGGGAACAAAAAAGAAGGTGTTCAAGGTTCTGCGCGAGTGCAACAGCGATGGCATCAATGCCGATGGAAGCATTGAGTTCGTAGGGCCACACAGGCAGGACATGCGCAAAAACGATTTCCAACGCATCACCTCGCTTGGCGCGGGTGGCCCTTACACCGTTGATCTTTGGCAGCATGCTGCCACAGCCGAGCGATATGCTGTCAAACGCTGCGTTTGGGCCGCAAGAAAGGAGCAGATGATGCAGGAGAGGCACATCCATCTCTTGATGGAATCTCCGTTCATTGTCCGCCTCTACTGCTCGCTTGCAGAGAATGATGCGCTCTACTTGGTCATGGAGCCAGCCACCCAAGACTTGTTACGCTAGTACAAGCAGAACCAGATCTATGGTTGCGAGAAGTCAGCGAAGTACTACGCTGCTGGTGTGGTGTGCGCTTGCGTGTATCTCCACGCCAAATCGATAGTACACAGGGACCTGAAGATGTAGAATTATAAGATTTGTTCGGCCACAGCCAGCTGAACCATTTATTTTGCATT
>CAJNDV010003267.1:0-11115 GCA_905221635.1 Symbiodinium sp. CCMP2456
CTAAAACCCTAAACCCTAAACCGACGCCAGTCATGTCGGGCCCCGTCTTGGCGCCCGCCCGGGCTTTCTGTGAGGCTTTCCGGGGCCTGGGGAGGAGGTGACTTCGGGGTAGTATGAGATTTTCCGAAAATTAGGGCTTTCCGAAAGGGTTTAGGGTTAAGGGTTTAGAGGTTTAGGGTCTAGGGTTTAGGGTTTAGGGTTTAGGGTTCTGGGGTCCTTGAAATAAGGATCCTACTGTTTAGGGTACTATATTAGGGTCCCCTATTACGGAAACTTCCATTTTGGGGCCTTCAGGCCTTGAATAGGGTTCGGGGTTCCTTAAAAGGGTAACTACAAGGGCTCAAGGGCTACTATAAGGGTTTAGGGTATAGGGGCCTTAATAATTAGAATAGGGTTTGGGGGTATCCTGTACTAAGGAACCCCCCCAAAACCCTCTTCTAATTATTCAAAGCCCCTACATTAGTAGCCCTAAGCCCTAAACCAGGTCTTTCGGTCTAGGCCTCGAGGGCTTCAGGGCAGAGAACTCCAAAAAGGCCCTGAACCCTAAACCGTAAACCCCAAACCCCTCAACCCCTAAACCCTGAACCCTAAACCCTGAACCCTAATTCCTAAATCCTAAACCCTGAAATCCTAAAGCCGTAAACCCTTAAACCCTAAACCCTGAAAGCCTAAACCCTAAAATCCGAAACCCTTAAACCCTAACCCCTTAAACTTTGAAACCCTGAACCCTAAAATCCTAAACCCGAAACCCTGAAACCCTAAACCCTAAAATCCTAAACCGTAAACCCGAACCCGCAACCCTGAAACCCTAAACCCTAAAATCCTAAACCCCTAAGCCCGAAACCCTTAAACCCTAAACCCTAAAATCTTAAACCCTTAAACCCTAAACCCGAAACCCTTACACCCTAAACCCTAGAATCCTGAAGCCCTAAACCCCAAAGCCCTAAACCCGAAACCCCAAGAAGCTTGAAGGCCTTTGGTCTCCGCTGCCCTGTACTGATGGCCCCTATGGCCGGTGCCTCCCCAGCCACTCGCCTCGGTGTTCTGGTATAGTATATAGTATATAGTATATAGTACATAGCATATAGTATGTATATATATATATATATCGTATATCGTATATCGTATAGTGTAGTATAGTATATTCTAAGTATAATAGAGTATAGTATAATGGTATAGTATAGCATAGTATAGTATAGCATAGTAAAGGACATTCAGGAGTCTAGTACAGTATAGTATGATACATCGTAAAGCTACTTGGCTCTGAGGGTTTACGGGTGAGAGGTTTAGGGTTTTCGGGTATAAGGATGTTTGAGGTTTGAATCGGGGATTCAGGGATTTTGAGGTTTGGGCATTGAGGGTTTAGGGTTTGCCGTCTGGGGGTTTAGGGCTTAAGTATAGGGCCCAGGGTTCAGGGTTTGGAGGGTTAGGATTTTGGGGTCTTTGGTTTGCGTTTGGGGTTCAGGGAGTTAGAGCCGAAGGTTTTAGGCCTTCTTTAAGCCCTTCTTATAGTACCCTTACAAGGGCCCTTATAGCAAACTCCGAAAATCCTAAACCGCTCCGCTGTTGTTCTCACACAAGCCCGACCGCTTGCCGCTTGAAACAACAGTTACAGCCTCAATTATAAGCCCTAAACCCCAAACCCCAAACCCTAAACCCTCAACCCTAAACCCTAAACCCTGAATCCCAGACCCTAAATCCCAGACCCTAAACCTCAAAGTCTCAACCCTCAGGATCCCTAAACCCTAAAAGCCCTAAACGTAGAACCCTAAACCCTAAACCCTAAACCCTCCGACCCCAAACCCTAAATCCTCCGACCCTAAAGCCTACACCCTCACCCTCACAACCGAAAGTCTCCAAATCTCTAGACGCTAGATCTTACCTTCACCCCAAATAAGAAACGGCCTTATATACGGTTTAGTGTTTAGGGTTTTAGGGTTTAGGGTTTAGGTTTTAGGGTTTAGGGTTTAGGGTATGAGCTACCTTTAAAGGAGAGATCTATAAGGACCTCAAAGTAAGTAAGGAACCCGCAAAGGTAGGTTTTGTAGGGTCCAGGCGAGCCCTCAGAATGTAAATCCCAAGCTCCAGCCCTCAGCCCGAAAAGGTGCCGATCCCTCGCTAAAGTTCAGATACCGTAGGGGCCAGGCCCTAAGCCTTAAATCCTGTAATCCCTAGAAGCCCTACGTAAGCGCTAGAAAACAGAAACATACTAATTCCTAAACCCTATTAAAAGCCTGAAACCCTAAACCCTCTAGGTTGCTCTAGCTGCTGCCGTCTCCAACGCAGGTTTGCGACGGAGGGTTCGGGGTTTCAGGGTTTAGGGTTTTGGGGGTTTGGGGTTCATAGTGACATTGTTATCCCCATGCCCTTAAAGTTAAATTTAGGGGATCCTAGCAGCACTGAATCCTCCTAAAACCATGTTCCAACGGGTTTAAGGTTTGAGGATGATTCGATTCGGCGCAGAATACACTTCTATGTACATACTTCATGCACCGATACAACTAATGCTTGCATAGGAACATAATCAGTTCAAAAATTGGCCATATGTATTACTATTCTGCACCAACATGATACAACGTGATAGACACTGCTTAGTTGAATGCATTCGGGGGAATTTGGGGCACGATCCTGGAATATGCCCGCAAGCCCCATGGCAGGCGGAATCGGGGCGTGTGGCGTCCTAGGCATGGGACCGGCCCTCTGGCAGCAACATTGGCCCAAAAATTCTCGTTGAGGGTTCAGATCTCTTTTTGAGGTTTAACCTTTAAAGTTTAAAGGTGGAGACTGTGCGATTGCATATGATGTGTGCCAGCCCCTTAACGCAAGTCCTCTTCTGGGAGAGCACCGCATTCTGGCGCCAATATGCTAGGTTGATCAAGTCTTGCCTCCCTCAAGCTTGTCGATTCAGGACCCAGTCGTCTTGGGCTACAGCAACTAGCGCAGACTGCAATCTGAAGTTGGGATCAGGGTGAGCAGTATCCCGCCCCTCCAGGATACGCTTTTTGTGCCCTGTCACCACAAACTTTCCTCAGTCTCCCCGAAATCCTGAAGCACTACACCCTCAAACCCTAAACCCCAAAACCCCTAAACCCTAAACCCGATGGTATATTAGGGCAGTTCCCTAAACCCTAGACCCCAAACCCTGAACCCTAAACCCTAAAACCTAAACCCTAAACCCTAAACCCAGTTAGTTACCGGTGTTCAAGCGCTTCCGAGGCCCGGAGGTCAAAACCACAAGTCATGACACCCCTTTGCAAGGTTTAGGGTTTACGGTTTAGGGTTTAGGGTTTAGGGCACTCCCCTCCGTCTTTTCATACCGCCCCCACAACTCCGACTCCTTGCCGGTTTAGGGTTTAGGGTTGAGGGTTTAGGATTTAGGGTTTACAATTGAGGGTTTAGGATTTAGGGTTTAGGGTTTAGGCTTTAGGGTTTAGGGTGGTTCTCATCGCTAAGCCACTGTCTCTAAGCCACGGCGAAACAACTTCCAAACCTGCGATGCCCTACACCCTAAAGCTGCACACCCCAGACCCTAAAACCCACCCCAAACCCTACACCCCTAAACCTAAAAAAGGACCCAAACCTCTAAACCCCAAACCCTAAACCACTCAACCCCAAACCCTAGACCCCTAAACCCTAAACCTCTAAACCCTAAACCCCTAACCCTCTACCTTAACCCCAAATAACCTACTTTTTTAAGGACTTATATAAAGAAATCACAATAAGGAACCCTAAAAAGGTAGGTTCTTTTACCTTCTCTACCAGGCCGGCCCCGAAGCCACCTCCTACCCCTGCCACGGGTGCAACGATGCATACCACACGCTGAAGAACCTCACGCTTCAGCACTTCTCAGGAGCCAGAACAATATGCCATGGAGCTGTCTTCGCTGACTACACGTGCATGAGCCGCAACGGCCTGTCCATGGCAGCCTATGTGGCGAAGGATGCGCAGAGCGACCGGTGCTCGTTCCTTCGCCTCAACACGGCCTTCCTCGAAAACACGGGCTGGCAAGGAGATGGCCTGCGAGTCATGTGTTTCATCGGGTCGCTGATGAGTGTTGCCTGGCTCTGTCGACTGCCTCCGAAGGAGACTCTTTACATTGCACTGACAGCCTACTTCTTGTTGCTCCTCCACCTCTCGGAGAACACTCGAAAATACGGCAGCAGTTGGCAGCAATTCAGCATGCCTCTGGCTACGACCCGGAACTCGGTTTGGGTCCAGGTAGGACCTGAGTACTGTTCTCCTTAACAGGATCCCTGCCTTACGCGAGCTTGCTACATGTAATGTCAATGTAGGGGCCTAAATAATTCCCAATACTATTTTGGGGGGTTCCTTATTTGGTATGGTCCTTATTTATGAATAACGTAGGGGCCTTAGTAAGTAGAATAGGGTTTTGGAGGTTCCTGGTTATAAATATAGTATACTGGGCCCCAACACCCTATTCTAATTATTAAGGCCTCTATATATGATTCCCTCGAGCTAGCATGCAGGGTTTGATTCTGCAGAGAGTTTTGCATGGATCCTGCAAAAAAGGTTTGTCATGGTAGTCTCAGGTTAAATAATTAATTAACGTCATGTCAATAGTCGCCTTATTGCTCATGCCCAGCATTCTCATAGCAGCTGACCGGTTGCTACCCGGGAAGTCGTTAGATGAATACTGTAAACCCCTGAGACTAACAATAGCTTTGCAGGCCTGAACCTCAAGATCCCAACTATATCTCATAGAGGGGAGTGGTTTCATTTTTGAGGTCTACGTTGCCAGTTGCTAGGTTCTGCCTGTCTGAAAGAAACGACCCCTCACAAGCATAGCAACCCTAAACCCTAAAACCCTAAACCCCAAACCCCAAACCCTAAACCCTAAACCCTAAACCCTAAATCCGAAGCCCCCAAACCCTAAACCCTAAGTTAAACCCTTTAGGGGTCTATGGTTCCTATCCCCCGAGAGCCTCCAGGGTCCCTGTGGTCTTTGAGGTTGGTACCGCCGTAGAAGCCCTACACTAAAAGAGCAAACAGTCCTCATCTACGGTTTTTGGCACCCAAAAAAGCCCCAAAGTCTTACAATACGGAGTACATGGAGTTCAGGGAAGAGTGAGTTCTAAAGCCCCAAAGTCCTACAATAAGGAGTACATGGAGTTCAGGGAAGAGTGAGTTCTCTGAAAACCTTCAGCCTTGCCCTAAACCATCCTAAGCCCGAAACCCTAAACCCTAAACCCTAAGCCCTAAGCCCTAAACCCAAAGCACAGAGCGAGTTCCGAGGATCAGATTCGGCTCTGGGTGTCTGAATTCCGTGCCAGCACAGCAGGCTCTGAGCTGAGATGAAGCAAGCACTTGACTGTTCAGGTTTTGAGGTTTGTAGGGTGGAGGGTTTGGGGTTTAGGGTTTAGGGTTTAGGTTTGGGGTTTTTCTGTACCCTTATAAACCCTAAACCCTAAACCCTAACCCTAAACCCTACAGTAAGATTTCTGGAGATCCCGTCGGCAACTGGGCCCCTCTACACCCAACGCCCCAATTCTTTTAGGCAACTGAGCTGATCATCCCTGGGGCCCTAAACGATGAAACCTAAAGCCCTAAACTCCTAAAATCCTAAACTCCTAAACTCCTGAACCCCTAAACTTCTAAAACCCTAAACTCCTAAACTTCTAAACTTCTAAACTCCTAAACCTTTAAACTCCTAGTCCTAAACTCTTAAACCCCTAAACTTCTAAACTCCTGAACCCCCAAACTTCTAAACTCCTAAGTCCCTAAACGTCTGAACTCCGAAGTTCCTAATAAGCCGAGGCCCTTTGCAACTGAACACCTGGGTACCCGATCCGGATCCCGCACGAGATCCGGCGAAGGACGGCTCAGAGTTCAGGGCTTCCCTGGATCCCAAAAGGGTTTAGGGTTTAGGGTTTAGGGTTTAGGGTTTAGGGTTTAGGGTTCAGGGTTTAGGGTCTCGGGTCTAGGGTTTAGGGTTTAGGGTTTAGGGTTTAGGGCTTAGGGTTTAGGGTTTCCCTGGATCCCAAAAGCCTACGTCAACAGGAAATAAACGGAAATCATAAGAAGGAACTTGGAATTTAGGGTTTAGGGGTTTAGGGGTTTAGGCAGAGTTTAGGAGTTGAGGGCTGACTCATATAAGGAATTCATAATATACTCTAAAGTCAAAGAGGTAGGTTATTCGGCGTTAAGGTAAAGTCAATCATTCAGGTCATCAGTTCAGGCTTATGAAAAGGGTCTAATGTAGGGACTCAATTAGAATAGGCCTCTGGTGCCCTTTATACTCTAACTAGAATAAGGAATCCCCCAAAATAGTATAGGTAATTCTTGAGGCTCCTTTATTACCCTAAGGCTCCAAAGACTCATATTCTAAGGCTTTTGGGCTCAAAGACCATACTGTGAAAGGCATGTGGGCTATTTTGAGCCTTACGGTTAGGCGCTACTGGGTTGAGAGTTTAGTTGAGGGTTTAGGTTTCGAGGGCTGGAGGCTTGAGAGTTGTAGACAGCAAAGTTCAGCAAAGTTCCAAGTACCCGATCTCATATTCTAAAAGCCACAGCTTAAACCCCAAACCGCCGAACATTCCTAAACCCTCAGCCCCACACCCTGAACCCTGAATCTAAACCCGTAGACTTCTGAAATCCTTAATCTACCCATAGTCTCCATTGTTTTTGGTTTAACCAATTACATATTAAGGATTGTATAAGGTATCCACAAAAAGGAACTACAATGGAGACCACAGGAAGTCTGTAAATCCTCAACCTGAACCCTCAACCCTAAACCCTAAACCCTAAATCCTAAAACCCTAAACCTTAACCTGACAGCCCCTCATCAGCCTGAGACCCTCTGGGTCCATGGTTTGGTCAAAGCGAAGGGAGCTAAGCGAGGTCGGTTTAGGGTTTAGGGTTTAGGGTTTAGGGTTTGGGGTTTAGGGTGGGTTCCCCAGTAATACCCTTTTGCCCTTTTTTTTTGGGTTCCCTTAATAAAACCAAATAGAAGGAAAAAGGGTACCCTATTTTTTTGGGGGCTCCTGGGAAACCTAGAAAAGGCTTCATGTGCTTTGCGAGCTTAAGCTTTCGGGGTCGCGATGCTTTCGGATACATGAATGTGGGTAGTTCTCTAAATTAGGGTCGCTTTTGAGATCCCCAATATAGTACGGCATTCTTATGAAAAGGACCCTAAATGGGACCCTAATTTAGAGAACGACCCATGTCCCTAAACCCTAAACCCTAAACCCTAAACCGTAGTGAGGATAGGTTCAGGACTTTCGTCATTGGATTCGGAAGCCTCGCAAGAGAAGTCGGCAGGTTTTCGCCTGCAGCCAAGCTTTCAGGTCGTTAGTGCCTTCCGGGTTTAGGGTTTAGGGCTTTAGGGTTTAGGGTTTTAGGGCTTTAGGGCTTTCGGGTTTAGGGTTTACTGTTTCGCTTGGACTTCATGTAAGAAGTTCGTGCGATCTGGGCTGTGTCCTGAACCCAAACCACTGACCTCAAGCCACATGGGCAGTTCTCTAAGTTCGGGTCCCGTTTTAGGCCCCCAATGTAGTCCGGCACCCTTATAAACAGGATCCTTAAAAAGGACCCTACTTTAGAGACCTACCCGCATGGTGTTTAGATCAACCCTAAACCCTAACCCCTAAACCCCTAAACCCCTAAACCCTAAACTCTAAACCCTAAACCCTCAACCCTAAACCCTAAACCCCTAAACCCTAAACCCACATGGTGTTTAGATCGAAGAAGCCCGAAAGGCAGGGGGTCTCATGTCATGCGGAAGCTCGTTTTGCCTTGCGGTGTGATATGCTCTCATGGTTTGTGGAAGACTACAATAAAGGGGCCTAAATTAATAATTACCGACACTATTTTGGTGGTCCCTTATTATAGTTCTAGTATAATGGGGCCTGGACCCTATTCTAGTCATCAAGGCCCCTTCATTAGGTTCCTTCACCCTAAACCCTAAACTCTATTCTAATCATCAAGGCCCCTTCATTAGACTCCTTCACACGAACCCCGCACACTTCCGGCGCAGGGTCCTCAGCATCCTCAACCCTCAAGCCGCTACCACGGTCTTATAATACAGGGGCCTTAGGGGTTTAGGGCTTAGGGTTTAGGGTTTAGGGTTTAGGGTTTAGGGTTTAGGGTTTAGGGTTTAGGGCAATTACCTACACTGCTTTGGGGGTTCCGTATTATATTTTTACAGTATGATATACCCCCCAAACCTTGTGCCATTGTTCCCACAAAGTTAGGGTTTCGGGTTTAGGGTCGACACCGGAGTGAAAGGAGCGACGGGTCCGTGACTTCCTGGCGCGTTGGGGGCCGGAGGCCATTGGGCCTTTTAAATTTTACACCCTAAAGTTAGCCTGAAACGTACACCCTGAACGTTAAGCCCTTATAAGTAATCAACCTAGTGTACTTGATGGCTGTTGGGGCCTTGCGTTTGTAAGAGATCGCTTCTCATGACAGCTTCTGATGATGCTGAACAAATCTGGTGTCGCGGATACCTTGCTACTTTTTATTGGAGGCCAGCGTAGGGGTATGCATGAGACTTAATCATGGGCTTCCTCAAGGCATTTAAGTCTGCGTGGTTGCAGCTTCTGCGTGGGTCCAGTTGTGAGTACTGGTGGTCTTCTCTCAGAATTTGATGTGTTATTATTCGTCACAGTTTTAGTCTTCGCACTGCTAAGATCCAATGAATGTATGTGCGATATTTTCTAGGCGGGGCGAGGCAAGGGTGTGCATAGGTTTCGTCTGTAGGTTTGGAGGTATCTGTGGGCATAGAGCCCAATAGCCTTTGATTTAGTGGTATGCAGCAAAGTATACAGGGATCCCCAGATATCATCGAATGCACAACCCTAAATTACTAAAGCCCGAACCCTTGTTTGCTTGATGAGAAGGCGGAGGAACCCTAAACCCTAAACCCTAAACCCTGCTGACCTGCAGCAGTGATGGGGGATTTGGACCCTACTCTAGTTATTAAGGCCCCTATATTACGGTCGAACATAGACGGCGCGAGACTCGCTTCCAGTTTGACGCACGAGCGGCGTGCATCCAAGAAGACATCAAATGGGTAGGGTATGCCTAACAGATCAACTCCAGATGACCTTGCAAAATGGTCCTAATGTCAATGACAAGCCCTATGCCCCATATCGCCTCACCCTTATAAACATGTAGAAACTCAACCCTAAACCCTAAACACTAGACCCAATTTAGGTACTTGGCAAGTTCGGACACCTTTCAGACTATAGTTTTCGGGACTCAACACCCTACACCCTATACCCTAAACCCTACACCCCAAACCTTCAAAGCCTTTCTCTCAGAGGAGATCTCTGCTCAGGATTAGCTAAAGGGGCCCAATCTAGGACCCTCTGCTTGAAGAGTCAGGGGACTTAGTAAGTATGGTTGGAAGCAGCTTTATGAAGTGGGGTTAGGGTTTAGGGTTTAGGGTTTAGGTTTTAGGGTTTAGGGTTATTTAGGAGCAAGTTAAGCAGATTTTATGGTTTCCTTACTTGCAACCCTACTTCTTAGTATACCTTTAACCTCTCCTAGAAGCCTGACAGATCTGTTACAAGCCCCTTTTACAGAATCGTTCTCGGACCCTTTATCAAACCCTACCTACAGAAGGTCCCCCGATCTTCTAAGTAGGGAAGAGAGGTGCCTGCGGATGCCGGGGATGCACGGCTTGTGGACTTCGAAGCGCAGATGGCTGCCATGATCCAGGAACGCAGAGACTCCCAAACTCCTGAGGGAGTGCACCCTAAATTGGAAGATAACCTTGGTTTGCAACCCAAAATCCTCGCTTGTTTGATTTAATCAAAACTATTTGGTACGACCATTGTCAGATCAGTACAACAAGTGTTGCAGAGAAACAAATAAAGCAGAGTAGCCAGAGTTTCATATGGATACAGCACCAAACTCAGTAGAAACCATAGAGGTTCAAGTAGAGAAACCTGGGTCTAAAGTAGAGAACAAGTTTACTGTAGCGAAAAGTTGCCTCTGCAACTCTTTAAACAGTTTGAAGTCGTCGCCTGAATTCAACAATTCCGAAACAATTCTCGCATTGATTGAACAACATTCGAAAAAGTTGTCGCAATTCTTGGATGCATTGAACAACCACAACAGGCTGTTAAACCACTATTTGCACCCTGTTTAAGATGGGACTTGCGGACGGGGGTTCGCAAAACATGTAATGTATTCTTTTCTACTCCGGAGCAGTGCGGTCCATCACCCATCATTGCTTGAGTCAGGACGTGGAAGTTTGTACTTGTCCGGCGATGCGGGGACATGTCTACATGCATGTCTTCGTTTGTTCGGATGTACGGGTTGTGAGGAGTAATTAATGGCGATCTGCAAGCACTTTCGGCCTCAACTGGGTCAGGCCCGTCCGGCCATCATTTCCTCCATCATGGGCCTCTACTCAGCCAAGCATGTCGAGCAGATGAAGGCTTCGGGGTTTAGGTTTAGGGTTTAGGGTTTAGGGACACAATCAATCTTCACGCTTCAGTTGCCGATGTTGTGAGAGAAGCATGCCACAGCCATACCCGGAGTATAAGTAGGCGCGACAACACCCGTTAGAGCCTTTCCGCCGACTACGTCTCAGTCTCCCCTGTTGGTGCTTACATCTTAACTGTAGCATAGTAAGCTACCCTGATAATTTGATGATGACAGCCCCTATGCATCTGTATGTTATAGTACATGTTTGTGAGGAAGGACTTTGATGCAGAGATGGGCCAGAGATTTCAGGCTGGTTTGGTGCTTAGGGTTGAACGACATCCCGCATCTCTAAACCCTGTACTATAGGGGTCTGACTACTTCGTAAACGATATACCTTCACAGTCCATCTAGACGTATACTCTACTCCACTACACTACACTATCCGATGCTATGCTACACTATGCCGATAGCCTGTTCTAATCATGATTGTCCCTACATGACCCTCCTTGATCGATACCAAAGGTTAAGTAACTAGAACGGATGCCGCCTTCTGGTCCTTAACCCTAAACCCCTAAGCCCTGAACCCACCCCAAGTTCCAGAGGCCAACCTAAGCCCTAAACCCTAAACCCTAAACCCCTAAGCCCTCAACCCACCTAAGCCCTAAACCCTGATCCCTAAACCCCTAAGCCCTCAACCCACCCTAAGTTCCAGAGGCCAAC
>CAJNDV010003269.1:0-35995 GCA_905221635.1 Symbiodinium sp. CCMP2456
CGTGGCCTTCTAGGGGATGGTATGCTGAGGGGACAGGAAGCCCGGTTCAAGATCCACGAACACACGGACTCTTCAACCTCAAACCACAGTAGCCACAAACTCCACGCCCGCAAACAAACCCCAAACCTAAGTAATCCCTGAACCAGAAGCCGCCAAACTCTAACCGAAAATCACCCAACAAGTCATGAAACCCCCAACAAAATGAGAAGCCAGAAGGTTGGAAGCTTAGTATCGCTTACCCCAACAACCCTAGTACAAAAAGACAATGCAGCGGAAAAATCAGCAGAATGCCTCACATGTGGGGCATCTACCAAAAACCCTTTCAACCCCTGAATCTAGTATAGAGGCCTTAGTACTTGAAGTGGCGATTGAACGGGGTCCTGAACTATGATTATAGGAACGAAACACTAAACTCTAAACCCTAAACCTAAACCCCTAAACCCCAAACCGTTTAGGGTTCCCCTAAACCCCTAAAGCCCTAAACCCGGCCAGCCAGGAGCGCCTGCAACGGACCTGCACGGTTGCACACGTCTGCTTCAGAGGTAGGGTAAAAACGCTATACCCTTAAACCCTAAACCAGAAACCAACAGGCTCCGAAACGGGTTTCAAGGCTGCTTGGAAGAAATTGAAGGGATTGAAGCGGGAGTTTACAAGCACGTATTGCAGCGGCTTTTAAAGGTGAAGCGGGCCTTAACACCATTTCAACAGGGGCTAACAGAATCTCTAGATTCCCGAAAGGATCAAACAGGACACCCATGGGAGAAAGGACCGCCCCATGAGGGTGAGGTTAACATTGTCCGCAACGCATCGCAACCTTCTTGCTGCGAGCCCGAAACCGAACTGAACAGCCCAAGAAGGGGCTTCTGGGGCGAAGCACGGCTCTGCCAAAGACATTGGCTGCAAGCTGAACCCAAACCTCTAAATCCTAAACCCTGATTTTGCTGGACAGTTCCGAACCTCCTAGCCCAAAACCTTATCCCGAACCTTTACACCCAGCCCCTCTAAACATGAAGCGAACCATCCACTGTCTCGACACCAAGGCAGAGGCCTGTGGCTCTGGACGCCCGTGTGCGATGATCGGGGGCCGCACCATCCATGTAGCTGCAGGCTGAGATCTAATTCATCTTCTCAGTGCGTTCATACATACTACGATCCTGGACTTAAGCTCAAAAACAATGCCCAGAATGGCGATGACGCCTGATCCGACGAGAACTCATAAAGCCCTTAACCACAAATTCTGAACCACTGAACGTTTTTACACCTGGGCTATGCATTTGAACCGCTGAACTCGAAACCCAAACCCCAAACCGCTAAGCCCTCAACAATCATAGTAGAGTTCACATGTGTAAAAAACATATATATACATATATATATATATGTATAGACTTGTGCATCTATAAATAAATAATATATATATATATATATAAATATAAATATAAATATATATATATATATATGTGTGTGTGTGTGTGTGCATGTGTTCATCCAAGGAAAATAGTTCGCAAGCAAACAAGCAAATACATTACATATAATTACTTAGATGTATATCTGTGTAAGTGTATGTATGTATGTATGTATGTATGTACGTAGGTATGTATGTATGAGCCCTGTGGGGTTGGTGTAGGAATGGGCTGAGGGACTTAGGGAGTAGGATGCTCAGGCAACCCTGCACCTAAGGATTTCAATTGTTTCGCATCCTTTCTTTTGAATTTGGGAAGGGGCAGGGTGGCGTGGAGGTTCAAGGTGGGTGTGAGGTCTAGGGTGCAGGGCCTTGCGATAACGATTTTTTCGGGATGGCAGGGGAGTCCCTTCTTCTCTGAAAATCCCTTATCTCTTGACATCATATTGCGTAAACGGTACGTAATGCTTATGGCGCAGGCATCTCCTGTGCCAGTATTGCCTTACACCCGTAATCCTAACCCTGTCTTTCCCAATGCAACAAAAGCGCCCTTGCCCCTCCGCTTGAGGCAAGCAGCCTGAAGCATCAAGACTCAGGCCCTCTTTCGAAACGAACGCAACAGGACCGTTGAGGCCAAGGGGCCCAGGGCTGATCCAATGTGCCCACATCATGGCAAGGCAGGCCATTACAGTAGCACACTGTCTGGCGGGAACGGAACTTGAAAACATTGGAAATGGACACTTTTGTGCTGCACTGCTGCACGTGGCATGTTCGACTTCAGCTGGAACCGGTAGGAGTAAACGGGGGCATCTGGCGACACATTGCGGGTGTATTTATATATTTATATGTGTATATATATATATATAGAGTGCACCTACTTCAACATCCGAGTATGGCTGCAATTGCAGCTGTCATGTCACCTGGAGCTAGGAAAGACGAGTGTCCTGAATTGGGAGTGTCTGTCCAACGCATCTCAAGTTCAGGATGTTGCATCACTGTTGCATCCATATCTGGTAGATGAACCTTACTGTACCATGCACAATCACAGAGCGAGCACATGTTTGGACCAACAAATGCCGTGGGGGCACGGAGCCCGCGGATTGCAACCTCCGCACCGAACGACTTGACAAGCCCATTAAAAAAACACAACATATCACAACCCTGCACTTATCCGTTTTGAATTCTCTGTCGCTGCAGCATCTGAGCAACAGCGGCAATAGCGCGGGCAACCCATTGGCACTTCGGCTCATGAGTGTCTCAGGGTTCGGTCTTGGCTGGCGGCTCCACGTCAACCTGACAAATGTCGCCGACAAGACACACACAAGCACAAATAAACACATATCCTAAGTAAGGCGCTCGTCTCACGGCATCGCATACTTTAGCCACTGTGGGATCGAATTTTTGCTTGGTTGACAACATGGGACTTCCGAACATTGGTAGCTGCACTGCACCTTCTTCAAGTTGCCCAATGCAGAACAGCCTAGATGCAGCTGCTCTGTTTGCCTAACCAGCTCCACTCTTTTCAACCACGCAAGCTCTGTCAAGTGTCACGCGTTTTCGGACTGTTTAAGATGAAACACATCGAGTCTGCCTTGCGGAAAAAGCGTTTCTGGTCAGAGCTTACGTGAAAATTTGCGCTGGCTGGTGCCCTTGACCAGCGTGACGTCGAGATTTCCAGCATCTACAAAACAAGACCAGCTCCTCTCGATCCGCCCCCCCCCCAGCTTGTGCCGAAACTGCCGATGTTGCCCAGCCGCCTGCCCAGATTCAGTGGTGCTGCATTCCTACTCCAGCTGTATTGGACACACCATACCCTTCGCAGCTAGATGGCAACCCACCTTGTCCTCTGCAGTCGACAAACAGAACTGTACTTCGCAAAACGTGCCTTGAACTCTACGAGTAGAATCCGCCGGCACCCTTACGACGCTGGAATGTTGTGCAGCGCAAAGACGAAACGAAAGCATGTGTGTTCAGCATCTGTGTCTGTCATGTTGTGCTGTGTTATGTTGAGCTATATTACGGCATGCTACTTCACATTACATGATACGATGGCCATTCCGAGCCGCTCTGCGCTGGCCGGTATTCGCGAGAGCGGTGCATCTGGCTTCGGGAAGAACTTCCGATTCCGAGCGAGCTGAATGGGCTTGTGAAGCTGAGTGTTAATCGTGCCACAGCCGGTGCGTGTGGAAGTTTTTTACAGTTTACTGGCACGGATTGCATTTGGTACCGGTACTTGTTTCGATCATTTCGGGGCGGAGACCGCCATATGAGCTCTGACATAGCGAACCCTCCCACCCCCTCCTGCCCTGACTTGGACGAGTGACAAGCATCCGAAACCTTGAACACACTATTTTCGAAAGAAAGAACATGCTGCAAACCCGTGCACTTGCACTTTTTGCATGTTTCCATGCGCATGCCAGCTATTTCCCAAACTGCTCTTGTGATGTTGTTACTGATTCTGTTACCCTTAGTGTCTCAAGTGATCTTATATGGTACTCGTAATACGTCGGCATCAAAGATCTGCATTAAAGATTACCATGCTCCTATTTCGATGAAGTCTTGCGACACTCAACATGCCTCAGATTGCCTCGGCACATCATGAAGTTGCTCGCAACATGCCGACTACGCTTTGTGGGTTCTGGCCGGGTCCAACAGAAACTTGCGGGCTTGAAGTCTTCCCCAAGCTGCTCCGGTTGGGCCTCGTGGGTCTCTAGGAACGTCTTTTGCTAGGAGGGTCTCGTCGTTATTTGCGTTATTAAGTCACTGCCGTATCGTTAAGTCGTGTTGAGGCAAGTGACCATGTCTTGCGCGCAGGGTATGGTCCCGGAACTTTCATCTGCCAGGAGGCGTGCCTTTCCTTGATTGCTTGCTACAAACATCTGCGCCAGCCATACCAGCCTCAAAACCGCAAGAAACCACAAAGGAATTTATCATAATTTATCTTTGCGAACAGATGCAGAGAGACCGCAACACCGCAGCGCGAGGAGTGAGAGCGAAGCAAATGGATTCTCCCTTTGCCTACAGTAGACCCTGAACTCCGAAACCCTAAACCCCTCAAGCCCTTAGCCCGTACCCTCTAGCGTGCGACTGGCTCTCCAGTGGCCCTCAGCAGCGCCGGCGTGGAGTTGTACTCTCCACCCAAACGAAGGCATTGCCCCTGTTAGGATGGTTTGGGGGTTTCGGTGCTTTTGGATCTACGGACCATAAGCGACATAGATAGTTTGAGGTTTATGCAAGCAGTCGCTGCGGACGACTCGGGCGAGATATACCCAACGATTTGGACAACGGAACATCTGGTAAATTGAATGCCTAATTAGCATGCAGCGCACGCTTTCAGCGCATGTAAGCAGTAGCATAAAGGGGTTCAGGGTTTAGCGATTCCTGTTCACACGTTTAGGGGCTTATGACGAAGCTTGACTTTTCGAATGCTTGGGAAAGAAAGGGGGTTTAAGGAGTTTAGGACGGTTTCGACTCGCAGACTCGCTCAAGGCAGGCAAAGCGCCTCAGCTGGCTACAGTGACATGTGATATTTAGATTGAGTAGGCATCTTTTTTTTTGAGCACCTTTTCCACCATACCGTGCAGCTCAGCAGAATCCGCTTGCGGAAGGTACCTATCAGACCCCTTGCGAACTTGTAGCCACCAGCGATCACGATCGCTTTTCAGCCCTCCCTGAGCCTCGAGCCCTTCTGACTTGATGCGCTGGAAGAGCTTCACCCACACCGCCCCCTACTGCTGTTCGATGTGTGTATCCGTGACCTCACCCTGAAGCCAGGCCTTGTGGATTTTCCGTACCTTTTTTCGTGCCTGGGATGGGGTCAATCTCCATATCCAGCACCCGCGGCAGCACCGCCACGCTCATGTAGCGTCCAAGCCACACTTTCGCCACTGATGGAACAAGGAAAGCCATACCGGTCCAAACTCCGAGAGAATGCGCTCGTCCGATCTGTAACCGTCTTTCCATTGTCCACATAAAAATAGAAAAACCATAGCGGTACCTTACCAAGTTGCCTTCCGCGTCACGGCACGTTCCCTGTGGTGGTTCATGTGGTTCCGCATCCACAACTGTGCACACAACCTCCCCTCAAAGGTCAGAGCATTCGGCGTCCACTGCGTCCGAGACTGCCTCCTGCGCCAACATGAGGTCTGCAGCTTCTGAGCCGTACTGGTGTTGGACCTCTTGCTGGGTAAGTTCCCCCTTCCTCCATCGTCTGTACAGCTCCTGGTACTCGTCAAACTCCATAAGCTTCAGAAGATCGGCCTGATTCGGGTTGCATGCCTGGCCGCTGTCCATCACCACACTTTGGATGGGGCCAAGGCATGCCAAGGCCGTTGACCAAAGCTCGAAGCGAGAGCTCAACGTGGAGCAGAAGGAGAAGAACGAGCAGGAATGGTCGTAGATCTGGGGTGCACCCGGTTCGTCGGCCAGCTTCGCGGATGTGTCCGTGTGCAACTCTGCTCTGGGGATGCAGGTGCAATCCAAGGGCAAGGGCTTTTGCCAAAGGCAAAGGCAAGGGCTAGTGCTAGTGGAAGGGTGCCTGCCTCGGCCGAAGAGGTCATAGAGGAGGACGAGAGTGCCCCCGTCGGAAAAAAAAGCTGCAGCTGAATGCTAGCCCTCAAAGTCGGCGGCGAGCCTTTTGTAGGAACATTCAGCGCAATAGTGTGCGTAATTCTGGGCTTGTCGCTGCTTCCCCAGGCAGCCTCCACAGTAAGCACACATCTGCGTTTCGACAGATTGGCGAGCTTCCACATCTCGTTCCCAGGCCTTGAGCTCGAGAGCCTCCTATAGTGCGTCATGTTAGTCTGGGTGCGCAGCTCTGTCCCGGCCTGGCCAAGCGCCAAAATCGTTCGTTCGTTCGTTCTTCTTCTTCTTCATCCTGTAACTGTGGCAGCGCATCCACGTCCACATCCGCCGGAAGATTACATCCGGCACCTCTGTCCAGTGCCGGCGGAGTATCCACAGTTTCCGGTGGTTGCTCCAGTCGGTAGCCGGGGATGAAGGCCGCAAGTTCCCGTTCGCATCCTTCCAACCACTGGCGATCCATCTGCACCGCCCCCTGAAATTCTCCACCATCCTCCACGACTGCGACCAAAGGCTTGAAGCTGAGGTTGCCACACCCCAGCAGGTTCTCCCGGGGATGGCAGGGCGGCTCGTAGACATCCTCTTCCAGCTCCACCTCCATGTCACCAGTAACCGTTCCGGCGACAGTTCAGCCATGAGGCAACGGATGACTGTTCACAGAGCAGCTGTCATCACCACTCTTCGTGATAAGCACTGATTTCCCTGAGCATCGGCGGGGAGAAACGATAGGGATCCGGCCTTTTGAGTCCGGATGAGTGAAGGTCTGTCTGTCAAACAGCAGGAAGCGCCATAGGTCAGATGCTTCGGCACTGCTGCTGTGTCAGCCAGGGGCAACGGTGCCGTGTCTCGGCTTCCCGGTCCTTCTGCCTGGTGCTGCGGTCGTCCTTCAAGCCTGCGAATCTCCGTCGTCACGCAGACTGCCCGCCTTCTGCCGTCTCTGCGTTCTGGAGTTCCAATGCGTTCTGGAGTCCCAATTCTGCGCCTGCGCTTCCGGTAGCGATGCTGGACTCCTGCTGCGCCTGTGAAGTGCCGGAAGCCAGTTTCGCACCCTGGAGAACGTGGGAGATCATGGCAGGACGGTACCCCGAGTGGTCGCGGTGGTTGAAGTCCAGCTGGAAGACCAGGAATATGCCTATGTGCTTCCGTCTGAGTGATGGCAGCCAAGGTTGACAATTTGCTCGATTTAGTCCGAATCAGGTATGCTGGGAGGGGCTTGTGCCTGGAACAACGGCACCTTCCAACCAAAGCTCTCCAGTGACTGTCGTCGAAGATTCGTGCACAAAGCCGCTGTCGGTGCTGGCGGTGAGGCACCATACCTCGGCGCTACCGATGTTACCGCTTCCTGGAGGGAGTCCATGAGGCACCGTCCGCTCAGCCATGTCAGGCCATGAGACTCACCTCGTCATCTTGCTGTTATCGTAGATCTCGTAGAAAGTCCGCATGTACATGGTCCTCAAACCTTTGCGCCGATGAATAGAAGGCCGGTGTGGTGGTTTCCGTAGAGGCCCATTCGCTGTCAGGTATGCGTGGCCATGGGACCGGAGCGGACCAGTCGCCCAATGCTCATACCCTGGATCCCCTCGCACTTGCACTCGTGGTCGGAGCGTAGCCACGGCCAAATTAGCTGCTCGTCCTTCTTCAAACCACTGTCCACATTGAGCCATCAAGGTTCGCAGGTCCTTGAAACATGGATTTTCCGTCTTGGTCCTCATCTTCCTCATCGTCATCTCCTTCCCGTTTGCTTGGGTAACCCTCCAGATGTCGTATATCTGCAGTTTTTGAAAATCCGAACTGGGCCAAACATGAGCGTATAGCATAGAAGTTGCCGTAGGGGAGTTGCCCCTGTCCCCCGGCAGAGGAAGACAGGACTTCTGACATGGGAGCCAAGAGCTCTTCCGGTGTGCACCGATCCAGTAGTTGGGCCAGTACTTGGGCCGTTTGCTCTGCAGAAAACCCTACCAACCTCGCCATGTGTTCAAGAGCGTGGTCCACCCAGTGCTCCACCGAAATCTCGTCCTCCACATTCACCGCAGCTTCTCCTTCGCAACCTTATGCACCCTGCTGTTTTGACACCCTCGAAGTTTGTCTCAGAGCAAGCGCTGCCTGTCTACCCGTTCCCTGTCCGAGTTATTAAGCGAAACCCTCGCAGCGCCCGAGTGAACCATCCTTCGTCCCTAGCTGGTTGACTGCCGGCAACGTTCCTCTGCACGTCTTGCCCCTCTTGCGTGTCCTACTCTCGTCGTGCTTGTGGTCCTGGATCGAGACAGGCGCGTTTATCTTCCTCTTCCCTGTACCTTTGTGACTCTAGAGACACCAGACCGTAGCCCAGCTCGATCAGCTCAGCCTCCAACCTGGCATTCTGGCGAGCCATCGGGGCATGTCTTGCAGCCAGTTATTCCGGAGCCAAGTCACCAGCTGTTCGGCATGGGCCTGTATTTCCAACCTCGTCGGCGCTCCGACAGCTCTGGTGAGAGGGTCTTCCCGAAGAGTGAGCGGACGCCATCCACCTCCGCCTACATTCGCCGACAAACCGGTCAGCAGCTCCCAATTCTTCCCCGTCAGCTCCTCTGTGATGTAGGAGCTCTATTCTCTCAAGCTCTCCCCTCTTCTCTCGTTTCGAAGGTGAAGAGACATGCCACGGAAGTGCTCCCATGCTTCATCGGGCTTCTTGGCAAAACCTTAGCAGCCAAACCGTAAGCTGCAACTGGACCGAGTGCGGCATTGTCATGCTGACTGCACCCGGCGGGACACAACATAGCACAACGCTGTTCACTACCCTCTGCATGACCCTCGCCCTCTGCTTCATGGACCCCTCGCGCGCTGAAGATGTGATTGAGATCTGCCCTGAAAGCCAACTGGGGACACCATTTCATAGATAGGCATCTCTACCCGAAGTGCAAGGCCCATAAACCCCTGAGGATAGTGGCTTGAACCCTTGTGTCATTGATCAGAATACATCGGTCTCCTGTAACTGTAGGATTGGCGGATTCATAGGGGGTTCAGCCTAAGTTCATACCTCGCAAGTTCCACAGCCCGCTGACCTACCTTAGCTTGGACCACTGGAGGTTGAGCAGCTCCCGATAGCGCGATTTCGGCGACACATGCGAACCACATCTAATGCCCTGCCACATCGGCACCCGCAAAGACCCCAAGGAGTTTGAAGCAGACCGAATGTGTTTCGCAGTAGAGCCCTCAACAGTTCATCTTCGGTCCGGGTCCAGTCTGCTCTTTCAAGATATGCATCCCGGTCCAGGCTATCGAACGCTTTCTCCAAAAGGCGAATCCCCCATGCATGTCTGTCGGAGCACTATGTGCTCGTGGCCGGTGAGTTAGCCGGCAGGGCTCCGGGCAACGCACACAGACCACATGCTCCACCACCACTCCACAGCAGGAGCCGGCCTGAGGTTCACAGAGCCACCACCTCCACTCCTCCCTCGGCGCTATCCGATGTCGGGGTTGTTGGATTCTTCTGCACCCACACGGCTTCCTCTTCTTCCACTGCGCTGGCCGCTATCACCCGCCACTCTGCCACTCCTGTGGCCCGGTTGAGCCAGACCCTCGTTCAACAGGCGGGGGCAGAAGGCTGAAGGGTCCATACGAAAGCATCCATCTCCGAGCTTGCCGGCTGCTCTCCGGGCAACATGGCCTCGATACTGCCAGTTTCGCCTAGGCTACACCGTGCTCCACCAATCCATGCCCACGTTGCCGGGGGTCTGCCTTGCCGGACACAGTCTGCGGAGTCGGAAGTCCAACTAACTCGTCCTGTTCGCCTTAGGCCTGACATCCTTGGTAAGCTGCTCCCGCTACCGCTGATTGGAAGACCTGGAGGCTCTTTTTCAGAAAGCCTCTACTCCTCTTCTTCCTCGCTTTGGCTATCCCTGTGTCCATGACTGCGGCCGGCTTGGATGGTATAGTCAGCCGTACCCACTACGCCACTCGCCAAAATTTTTTCCTGCAGCAGAACTCAATCTTATTGGGCGTAAATCCTTCCGCGGGGCTGGCTGCTGTTTTATTGGGAAGCAATGTAATGATTGTCGTAAGCCAGGCTTGCAGGACTGGTGCTCCCACTCTGACAAACTCCATCCGCGCTAGCAGGGCTTGTTCTGACGTCACTTCAGACTTCATTTACGGTGCACACGTCACTGAAGACATCGGCTCCAAGCAATGCGGCCTGGCGAGGCGCGGGTCGAGGACCTGCCCCGTGATAGAATCTCCATCGCTCATCCTCGGAGCCGATCTGCCTATCTGCTTCAACTGATCTCATCATCACCGTGTAACCCGTCAAACATGCGTCGGTTCTGTAAACTTCATGATGCCACGGAGCTCGCATGTCCCCGTAGTCCAGAATTCTTTGAGCCCATCACTGGCTCCGGCCTCTTGTCCTGGACGACCCTGGCACGGGGAAGTGTCCGGCGAGTGAGCTCCACGTGTGCAACATGAGCAAGGTGGAACGCCCCACGGACAAAACGATCATGCGCGGAAAGACCGGCGCCTCCGAGCTGTCGATAAGAGCCTGCACCTCAACGGGGATGTAGCCGAGGCTCTCCTTCAACATGCATGGGTCAATCTTCGGTAGAGAAGAACTCCCCCAAATCCTTGGAAATTCTCAGCCGATAGAAGTAATCCTTCACGTCCTCCTTGGCCACAAGTAAGTAAGTGTGACTCGGGGTCGCATCCTAACGGACACGAGGTCAGGTTGTAAAGCTCACACCTCGGGAAGCAGTGTGTCCAGAGGAACTGGTGCAGCCGATCACGTGAAAGCGCAGTTCACTCCCTCATAACAGGACCCCTGAACTGGAGTATGGGGTCCCTGCCTTTTTAAGCAACAGCTGCCGTAGCGCTGCGTGTGGGGCCTCTGTACATGCAACCCCTTCACCCTCTGCAGAACTGAAGCCTGCGCCTGATTAACAGGAGAACTTGGCCAAAGCCGCTCATCAAAACCTGCCAGATGATTCAGGGCCCAAAGAGTGCAACACTGCCGATCTTCAAGTCGGCGACGTTTGAGAACACGTTGACGCGCTCTCCGCGAACCCAGTGATCCCAAACTGCCGGCAGAACCATCGAAACTGCAAGACACAGGAAGTGGGTAAAGGTCGCCACGTCTCGCAGCAGGTTCATGGAAAATCTTTGGAGCCCCTACAATTTCCTTAGCCATGCTCCCGGCACCCTCGGAAACATGACCGGCCCCCCCGCCGAGCCTGCGTGTGGCGTGACATCGTTCTTCAGAAGCGAGGCGAGTCTGCTTGAGCACCTCCGCCTTCGCCACTTGCCTCTTGGCCGCGTGCTGCGTCAAAGCAGGGTCTACCACGCTTCCATCGCCTTCTTCTCGGACTCCCAACGCATCCTCGGCGGCCTCGTAGCTCAGAGCCCGCCGCCTGCGATTGCGCGCCTCAGCTGCTTAATGCCGGGAGGTTCAGCTGGTCGTAAAAGGCCATATAGTCGAGGGCTCTGCAAAGGAACGCATGCTCTCAGATGGACCTGTCGGTAGCTCCACTTTTTCGGATCCAGCTCTCCTGGTGCTGCACAAAGTTCATGCCAAGTCGCCGTAGCTGCCCCAGGTCACGAAACATAGTGCAAGCAAGGCCCCTGCAAGGGGTAATCTTCATACTTTGCTTCATCGCAGTCTGAAACCACCTCGGCCAGTATGCGCCAGAGTTCTTTTCAGCAGCATCAAGCAGGATAGGCAAAAGCCCTCACATCACGGTCTTCACGATCCCTCTCCTGTCTGGACACCCGCGCATTTTGACTGACGCCAGGGGCCTCCGCAGCTGAACATCCTTGCTTGCACCAAGACCAAAGCCCCATCCTTTGAGAACATCTTGTATTCGAGATCCCGCCCGTCGCGCAAACGAAGCTGCCCACAGGTCCGTCGGAACCTGGTCGCCAGCGTCTCTCCTCCTCAGCGTTACCGGCTTTTGGCCGCACTGTCCGGTGGAGTTCCATGTGTGTCCTCGTGCTCACGCCAACCCTCTCGCACATGCTTTGAAACGAAGTCGTTGTTGATCACCTCCCTGAATCGATAGATCACCTTCCTGACCTGCTCGGGGTCATCAATAACCCCGCCACCCAGATTCTGTTCGTACACATCCAAGTCAGGAGTAATTCCCCAAAACATGTCTGCGCCTACGCCCTCCAGCAACACTATTCTCTCATGCCACACAGAGTCATCTGAATACCATACATGTACGAAGTCACCAAGACTAGGACTCGGAAACTGCACAAACGAGGTGGCTCTAGCCCTTTACTCAAAAGGACCGTCAAAGCTACCAGCGCCTTTTCCCACATGAGCAGAAAGGAGCTATGAGTGATCATTGACAGACAGATGAAGCATGCAGCAATCAGGCACTTTAGTGCATACATACCCGCCCGCAGCCCCCGTCCACTTGAGCTGAGTGTTAAAGTCGGCCAAGATCACACTCGGGAGAGAAGTCGGAGGCCTGAGCTTGAGGATCTGGTAGGCTTCATCTGCAATAACCGCATCCGACACGCCGGTGCTTAGCCTCGACGAGCACACCCAGAATTCCATTTGGGTCTGCACCTGGTGAGTCGAAGCCACACACCGAAGTCATGCCCCTCCTGGGCGGGAAACATGATGCCATTTCCCCTCCACTGGTCTTCCCCTGTGCACTGGACCAGGGTGGCTTTCCAGGCTTGCGTCACATCTTGCACCGCTCTGGAGCTCTCTATACACACGACGGGACTGGTTCTGACATGACCTGTCTCGCACTTTCTGGCAAGCCCCGTCTTGTGCTCCAGCCTCACAGCATCCTGCTCGAATTCCACGTGCCCGTCCTGATCATGTCACTCCGCAATCAGGGCCTCCCACCTCTCCGCCAAGGCCTCGCCGGAAGCAGCCAACGTCAACGCTATCTGCTGGATGTCAATGCACGTTCGAGTTCCGGAAGCTCTGCCTTTCCCGATGTCAACATCGCGGGGCGGGGCCCGGGTGGCACTGGCCACCATCTTGCGTCTCATCCAGACCGACCCCCCATTCCACATGCATGGCATGCTTCTCCGGAAGGTTTACCTTCAAAATCAGTCTCTTGCACTTCCACGCATGGCCCGATCGCAGCCACTGCATGTTTGTGTTGCTCAGGGCCGCCCACACAGTCATCGCATGCCCTCGCCGAGGCCCTGTGGTGAACACATCCAGGAACTTCTCCAACACTCCGATGCGCTCCAAGAGGTCCTTAAGCTCTGGGAGCAAGTCGGATCTGTGCGCGTCAGCATCCCACCCGCCCAAAATCACCAGGTTCTTTTGGTGGGCCTCCACGTTGGACGAGCCCTGTTGCGTGGTGCTCTTTTCGTGCTTCTGGGACTCCAGGGCAAGGACCCTGGCCTCGAGCTTCTCGCTTTGATCTTCAAGTTGATATAAATGAAATCGGAATGGCGGGTGACCTCCCTCAATTCCCCGGAACTCATGCGTGCATGGTGGAATTCTGAAACTGGGCCACTGCCCCACGGATCTGCTTGGCTTGGTTCTTGGCAAGCTTCTCGCGGTGTAGCTGGAGCAGGGTACCGCGCTTCCAGGATCCCGCCCTCCGCGGCTCGCGTGAACACCTCCTGTACGAGCGACCTTGGGGCTTTTTTGGTCGCCTCCATCACTATCCGATCCCGGCACCGGGATATCCATCATGATCACAGCACACCGAGTTGACACCAGGAGCCGGATGGAGGCTTGAGCTTGAGCGCCAACATGAGCTAAAATGGCTTGAGCCATAACAAGGATGGTTTCGGGCTTAGGGCTTTTCGGCCTGTGCTTGAAGCTTGTACTCCGCGGGCCTGGAGTGGCCGCGACAATGATCCCAGAATGCTGCTCACGGGAACCTCCGTTCCACCATGAACCTTGGCAATCTGGAGGATAGGAGTGGTTGTGGAATTCACTTGAGGTTTGGAGGATGGACAACTTCCCGCAAGCACAGCCCGAAGACGAAAAAAGAATAGAGACCCGGACAGTGCGCAAACTTCAATTCTAGGCATGGCTTCGTCTTGAGGGGGGAGCTGGGTTCCCTGAAGCCGTGAACCTTTGGTGCGTGACTTGCCCGAAAGAAGCACAAGCCTGCCGACTATCTCTCAGTAGATATGACTGCGCACGCGTTGTTCGAGCAGAGGTGGTCGGAGCTTGTAGTACAAACTGTGGAGTGTTGGTTGTTCTCCTGATCCTGTCTTCTCAAAGCACGTCGAGGTGCCCCGCAACAACGGTGCCATTTGAGGTTAAGCTATCGGACCTCTTCAACTAACAAGCAACATCGCAGGTGTGTTTGGGGACTGAAGCTGCAGCAAGAAGCCAACGAGTCCAATATCACAGCTCTTCTCCCCACGCGGACGTGCTTCGCGGTAATCCCATGGTCCGTGTCGATGGAGTGGGGCGAGAGCATTGCACCGCTGAAGCAGCAGCCGTCTCCAATCTGAAGCAGCCATGGTTCAAAGAACGGGCAGTGCTCCTCGAAGCACCTGGGGAGGCTGCAAGCGTGGCGTTTTTGGTGCCCCTCAGAGGCACAGCTGGATGCTGCCGGGTCACACACCGCTGCCAATCTCGGCCCCGAGCAGGCGCAGAAAAGCAGCGATCCAAAACGTACCCTTGAGGAAGATCAGCCAAAACCTCCGTGCCCAGAACTGCAATCGCATTGCTGAGGCTAGGGTTCATAGAGAAACGTCGGCATTCTCGAAGTGCAGCTATGGTTAATGAGCCCGGCAAGCCCAGCATTCAGGGTTTCAAGGACAAGCTGGGTTTAGTAAGGGTTTGGCAAATTCACGAGCATGTGAGCTGAAGCGTAGTTTCTCTATATAGTGTATACCCGCTATTGCTGTGATGGTAGTTCCTCTTGGGAGTATGTTTGTTTTTTCAGGGAATATTTTCTTGTATTGGCGACACAAGCCACGAAAGCTGCATCTTCGCGGTGCTGGGCGCTTGGCTTTGACAGGTTTGCTGCAGGGGTAACACAACCCCACGGTTGGTTCATTCTGGGGTAACCCCATAGCCCCCCACCCTGTTCGCCTCCGTACACACCCTCTTAAACTTTTGTGGCGCTGTGGTTACGCTCTCGCAGCCCGACCGCAGATTTGGAGGGAGCATTGCAGGCACAACATACACACACACACACACACACACGTTTTGAATCTGACGAAGCCTGGAAATTCTTAACTAGGGGGGAGTACGTGGTTGTCCGACAGATCCACGTTATCCACATCTCTATTCGGATTTATCCGCATAGGGCAGAGACATGCATGAAGATGCTGGGGGACTCATTCGTCCCCAACTGCTCGGACTTTGTCTCGTCAGCCCGAATAGCAAGCCACCACTCTATTTTCGCACCCGATTCCCTTGCTTCTTCTAAATTCTAACCCTAAGATCTAAGTAAGCCTTGAAAGGCTGAAAGACCTAATAAGGAGATGCGGCCAGATCCGCTGTCAGCGAGAGTTTAGGTTTCACGAGCTCAGGATGGAGCGTGCCATGCAAAAGCCCAGCTCTCCGGCCTTGAGGAGGCCAGCAACTCCACCTGAAGCACCCCTGGGCTTCGGGGAGCGTCGCTTGAGGGCTCTGGGTCTAGGGCAACTGACCATGCCACAACACAGCTTGGCAACCCCACCCCTTCCACCCAGATTCTTCTTTTTTTGGGTTCGGGGTTTCAGTCTGCAAAACCCTGCCTGGGGTGTCTACCCAAAGGCTGTGGGTAGCAAACATATAGGCTTGCAAGGCGCTGGCCATCAGATTGTTACGTCCTAAGATGGCCCGAGCCTGGACTAGTCCAATTGGTATGCCAGAAGCATCCCAGGTAGCAAGTGGCTCACGGTTGGGGGAGATACTGCGTAGCTGGTTTCGCTCATGGTGCAGCTAGGCAATAAATCGGGGCCGTCTTCCAGGGAGGCTTTGTCCTTCCTGGTCTGCAGATTCGAGATCGGTTCAGGGCTCAGCCCTGTCCGAGAGGCTCTCGCCAGTTTAAGTAAGCCTTTAGAGTTTGGGGCAGTCAGGGTTTAGGATTTTGGGTGCATATAGACTCGGCTGTTCAGGGTTTTGGGTGTTGGATGTAGAGGTTGGCCCTGTCACCCGACACCCGAAACCAACGAAATCTCACCATGGTTGCCAGCTGAGTGGCAACAATAATACTGGAGGCTGTACCGTTTCGCTTCTATCTCTGGCCATTCCTCTGAACATCTCCGCAGGAGAAGCACAACCGTCCAATAAAGGAGAAGGGTTATGACGATCATGGCCATGAACGCCACCACTGCCACAGCACAGGAGCCGGCCACAAACAAGCCAAGGGCATGAAAGCTGATCACGTCGGAGTTCAGCACGGATCTCAACACGAGCAATTTCATCCAAGTGCAGACCACAGGCACCACGAGCATGGGAAGAATGCCAATTGCTCTCACACATGAGCCAAGACAAACCTCAACTGCAGAAAAGAAATGGGGCTGGACTCTGGCAATGCAGGCAGAAATGGGTTTAGGGTTTGGGGCTTAGAAACGTGACTTTCTGTTATGCACCCCTGTAGTTCACGATTTGCGAATTGAGGCACCGTGTGCAAGACCCAGTGAAGCCAGGTCGGTCGCAAGCCTTCAGCTCTTGAGCTTCGTGAAAAAAGCCCTGCAGGGTTTCCCATATACCTGAGTGTGGGCCCATGCCAAAGCCCGACCTTTCTCTGCATGGAAATCTCGCAGTCTCAAAAAGTTCCCAGCTGCACGGAGTCTGCTTCAAGCGCAGACTGCGGGGGTACGTAGCTTTGGGAGCTCACCACCTCGGATGTAGGCTTCAGGGCGCCTAATAAAGCACGAACTCTCAGGCAATCAGCATACTGCTAACGGCTTTTGGGGGATGGGAACATGTAACACCAGGCTCCCCTCGGACAGAAGTATACAGGTGACGGAACTGAGGAAGTCACTCATTCGCATCCTTTGTTTGGTGCGATTGGGGACAGTTGCGAAAGTTTTGTCGGACCGTGAGTGGTGCAGACTCTTCTTGCGCTAAGCAACTGCCCCAGACCCAAATGTGCATCCGAAGTCCACGAAGCTGCTGGCTCCAAAATAGCCTTGATTCAATGGTCGGACTGGAGGCAACACCCTAATAAACACTCCATCCTAAGCTGGTCCTAAATTGGACCCCCTTGCAATGGCCTGGGCGACTTCATGGTTGCCGATCTAATCGTCACCTGTTTTGTTTCTGCCTGTGAGCCACATCTCTATGTAATCCCAATATCTCCTTCAAGCTGGAACCTCCTCGGCAACTCATACAAAACCGGCTTCGTAGGCATTCAATGTTGCAGCCATTCGCTGAGCGGCTGTTCCCAAGATCGGTCTTGTAGAAGTGCCTGTCGTTCAAAGCACAGGAGGCTGAGTCGGCTCCTTCAGATGTAAGTTCTACGAAGCACTTGAGTATACACTTACAGGTTTGTTGGCTACGCTTGCTCCGGCTGTGGACTGCAGGATTCCCTTGCGGCGTAGAGCTCGGCGCGCTGCTCTCTATACAAGAGGCACCAACATCCCAAGAATGACTCCACATGTCCCAGGCAGCAACGATGAAGAGGTGTGTGAGGGCAGGGATATGAATAGTCAAGGTGCAACTCGGTAAATCCCACGAATCAAACACCCGAAGACTCGAACGACCGCGCTTCAGAGCTGCAACAGCTGCAACAGTGCGGCGTATGCAGTGGCCTGTCAGGTCCTTCGAAGGCAAAGTCTGCACATCCTCCATAGCCCAGTGCTTCGGGGCTCAGCCGGGCATCTGCTGCAACCCATCCGCCACCGGAAACTCCCCAAACCCCCCTCCAAGAGTCCTCCAATGAAGCATTTCGGGCCAACGGTCAAGAGGTCGCCGCCTCTTGCTTGGGGTGTTATTGAGTTCTGTGGAGGCAGTTGATGAGCAGCAACATGCGCCACCACAAACCAAATCCTACTGCATCAAACCCCCGAGCCCTCAACCGGCCCGAAACTCTACGCACTCATCGCCAACTTCAACCGAACCTGTGTGTGGTAGCCTGATTATGATTCTCTGACCAGGACTTGTGTTGCTCGCCCTGACCGACGCATGTCCGACCGAACCCTGAACCCCAAGCCCTAAACTCCAGGTTCATGCCGAGGAGGACAACTTCAGGTTTAGGGTATGGGTGTAGGCGCCCTCAACCACCCCTCCGAGGATGAAGTGGCCCATCCGCTGACCTTCGCGGGCTGCACGCCGAGGTGCATTTCAATGCACGGAGGGAAGCGTCCAGCCGCACCACGGCGTTAGGGGACACCGCAGCGCCCACGGCCAGCAAGCCGAAATAGTGCAAACACCTCGTACAGACTTTTGCGAGGCTCGGTTTGGGGAAAGTTTTGGGGTTTTGGATCGAGGGATAGTCTAAAGTCGGAAGCATGTCATGAAACCAGGCGATGAAGATCAAAGCGACTGCAAGTGCAGGTGTGGAGTTTCTGGCGCCGATTCAACTGAACTCGCGTGTGCCCGACCCGACGGGCCTGGAACACTAATGTTCAGCTAAATCTAGAACTCGCGATCTCAGGCTGGCCGGCTAATTTTTTAGATGTTGGGCGGAGTCCAGCAGCAGAAAGCGGTAGCTTCACCTTCGCTAACCCCTTAGCCAACAACCTGGACAGCAACACGACTTGACTCAAGCACCTCACTCCGATGAGCCACTCCATTTTGCAAAGCCGCTCTGGCAATGAGCTGATCCATATGGGCCAGGAGCTGGACAGAATGAAATTGACCAGGCGATACCCTGAGGCTGATACATGGGAACGCCATTCAAAGTTTTTTCCGGAAAGCTGCACCAAGCTCGCCAGGCGGCAAGCATGCTGGCTGGCTGGCATCTGCCCCGGAGACACTTTGCCGACCTGCCAGGTTGGAAGGTTCGGAGTTTCCCCCGTAGAATCCACTGAACGTGTTGACGAGCTGGATTGCGAGGAAAAGAATCCGCTCGAGGCCCGAAACCCTCAACCTCAATGCCAAAACAGCGAATCCCGCAGACCAGCAGCAACTTCAGCAGCACGAAAGCCAACAGGGCTGCTGCCCCCGCCAGCCAGAAGGCGGCTGGCGCCAATGCCTTGGTATGACTGTTAACTATGAGGGTTTCCGCGCGCGCAAAAACTATGATGTTTCGCGTTCTGGGATCATATTGGCGTTAAAGCTTTTTGGTTACTGGCGGAGCACCTTATGTCGCGTCGATCGGCAAGGTGACGTCCGGAAACCCGCAGCGGCGGGACAAGTGCCATGCACTGCTTTTAAACGCCGGGAAAGGCCCATACCACAACCAAGATACCAGGAGAGTCAGCAAGCTCCCCGCAGCAGTTCGAGGACCTCGCAGGAAGGCATCGGGGAGTCCAGGGAATGTCTGAATCTCCTCTTTTTATCTTTTTTGGGCTCCAGAAACAAGGGTCTTGGGATGTAGAGTGTAGGGTTGGCTCGAAAATCAGGACCCCGGAGCAGACTTGGATCCAAGAGGCCAACGAAGGACCACATGAATCTGGCAGAAAAGAACAGCAGGTAGAGCAACGCTGCGAAAACGTAGGCGTGGAAAACGCAAGCATACCGGAACTTCAGCCAGTCGATGTCTGCCACGGGCTCAGCGGAGCGAGACTCACCCCTTGGCCAAACTGAAAACTCAAAAGCCCTGGCTTCAATTGTCTGCAACTCGCAACTTGCAACATCAGAATCCTCGAAGTGCAGGAAGGATGAGCGAGCTGTGGGCAAGCCGTGTGCATCCCAGGCTCTTTCGGGCAGGATTCCCTACTACGCCCTGACTCCCCGTTGGCACGCAAGCGCCGGCGGCGAGCGACGTCATCCGCTGCAAGGAAGAGCCATCCTTAAACCCCAAATTTTGCATCGGCTTCTCCGAACATCCCTTTCAGAAGTCTCGCTTCAGAAACTCATGCCAGCACATGGCATGGCATCGACGAAACCGTGCACAACCAAAAACAAGCTCGAGACTCTGAACTCTAAGCCCTAGCGGCCCTAGCCTCGGCTGCAGCGAAGAAGCACCGATGACCACGCCAGGTTCAATGGCGCAACGCTCTGGTACGAAGACAGCATGCCCGACCTAAACGCGTCTCAGGGCTTTAGGATGGGTTTAGGGTTTATTGGCGCTTGTTGCCACAGCTTGACGAGGCCGAGCCTGAACTTTGTCGATCAGGAGCTCATTGTCCAGGATCATGTGGCACTGCACTCTGCCATCCAGGCTGCAGCCGTCACCCACCTTCAGCAAGATTGGGGTATAGGTTTCAGGGCGATAGCCCAGTCCCTTAGCAATCTTTAGCCCAACTTTCATGCTGAACAACTCCATGCTGTCGCCTCCACGCACAGCCCCAAAAACAAGCCTTGCACAGAAAGTGCGCAACCCTCACAGGAAAGGATCCACCTGCAGCAACTGCAAAGCGGCCGAGGCCTGTACATGGATCTTGGCGCCTGCGCTGGACGAACAGTGACAAAATCAAGTCCACAATGCAATGATGAGTCTTCGTGTGTTAGTGCACATTGATTGACTCACATTGGTGTAAATCTAAGGTCCTTTCTCGACTTTACGGCCGCTTGCCAGTCAGGTTTAGACTTGCTTCCCATGTCTTGTCCTAGCTTCTTGCCGAGCCATCAGTGTAAAGGCTGAACGACCTTCCCAACGTCTCGTTTTGGACCCTCAAAACTCTAAAGATCTCCAAACCCTAAACCTTTCGGTCCTGTGCCAACGCTAGCACCCAGTATCCTGAGGAGGCCGTTGTGAATGGGAGTGCCGCCGTAGGGACCCACCAGACGTTGCAGAAAGCCCAAGGATGCATCCAGCAGCCAAAGGCGAAGATGCGTCCACCTCGGCACCAGTCTCCAAGGCTCACGGTGCATGGATTCGGGCTCTAGGGTATCCTCCCGCTCTTTCGCCCCCTCCACCCGTGGAGCGTGTAGCGCCCCGGCAGTAGGCCGTGCGGGAAGAGGACGACGCGAAGAAGCAGAACCTCCCAGCAAACATCAGCTCCGACACTTGACCATCCTTAAAGTTTACGGAAGGAGTCCATACCACGGCAAACCTGCATCACTGCTACACTTGGAAGCCTCCGCAGCCCAAGCCGACAACTCAGCCATCCCACGATTTTAACGAAGAAAACACGCACAACCCCAAACCCTAAATCTCCACCTCCAGGAACATGGCGCCGACCAGCAGAGCTAGTAGAGGCGGCGCTGCCAAAAAGACCTGGAAGTGGGCTCGTGTAGGTGCCCTCGGCAGAAGAATCGGTGAAGGGAACGATTCAATCATGGAAAACATGACGGCTGATTCAGAAACCAGACCGACTGATTCGGAAGCCACACGATGATTCGGAAACCAGAACGGTTGCTTCGGTAACCGGAACGGCTGATTCTGAAAGCAGCATCATTCGGAAACTAGGAGCCATGATTGCTAGGAGCATTGCGAGCCTAAGGGCCTGGAAGGGCTAAAGTCTCAACTTTCCCCATGAACGTCTTCGAGCATGGACGTCATCATCGTTGGGCCATGGATGCTCTCTCTGAGAATGCCTTCCACCACGGACCCATCATGCTTGGGCGATGTGCTCTCTTCTCAGAACGCATTCGACGATGGACGTTTGCATGGTTGGGCCATGGTCTCTTCTCAGAGCACATTCGAGCATGGACGTTATCATGGTTGGCCCATGGATGCTCTCTTTGAAAGCGCATTCGGGCATGGACGTTCTCATGGTTGTCCCATGGCTGCTCTCTCTGAGAACGCATTCGAGCATGGACGTTATCATGGTTAGGCCAGGCCATGGATGCTATCTTTGAGAACACCTTTGACCATGGACGCATCATGGTTGGGCCACTCACAGCACATTCGACCATGTGCGTCGCCATGCTTGGGCGAAGGGCTCTCTTCTCAGCGCGCATAAGACCTTAGAAGTTATAATGCCATGATTGGGCCATGAATGCTCTGTTCTCAGAGCGCATTCGACCATGGACGTTATCATGGTTTGGCCATGGATTCTATTGTCACAACGCATTAACTAGACCATGGACGTTATCAGTGTTGGGCCATGCATGCTCTACTCTTCTCACCACCCCAGCCTTGTGCGTCGGGTTCCGATGCGTGCTGTTTTCTTATGCATACGCGCTGGTTTCTGATTCGCGGTGGTTTCCGTCGCGCAGTTTCTGATTCAAGGCCTAGTTTCTGATTTTGCAATGGATCCTATGAAGGATGCCCTTTACTGCAGCTTTGGCTCGGGGTCCATGGGGCCTAGGAGATCTTGAAACTGACGTGGGCATCAAGGGTTTTGGGTTCAGAGTTTTTGACACCATGAAAGATGGGAAATGATAGGAACAAAGCCGGATCTTACAAAACTCTGGATGAGACATGATGGAACCAATGTTCGCAGAACGCTCTGGAGCAAAGTTGCGGCTGTCTTGCATCGGTCTAGGTCAAGGTACCCCTCACCACCGGGCAAAGCTTCAAAGTTACGGCAGGTCCCGGTGTTCTCTGAACTTTGCTCAAGCGGCCGAGCCGTGGCCTGCTGCTACATGGAGCGCATCCACAGCCTGTACCTGAGGCTTTGCCAAACCATTCAGGGTCATCGCCAGGTGCATTTTGCGCCAGAGCGAAATCAATATTATGGGATCCTCAAGGGAAGGTTTTAAGCGGGGAGGGCACTATGACATTGGGTTATATACTCCAATTGAACCCCCCGGTCTTAAGGATCCCATAACCATATAGGTAGACCCTATACACCCTTAACCCTTACCAAAACGCTGTCCTTAAACCCTGAAGCCAAACAGTGAACCCTAACCGGCCACCCGCATCGACATCCCATCTTTGGTCAGGAACCAAGAAGAACATCGGCGTTGCGAGCACCAGCACGGGCATGAGGAGGCCCAACGTCTGAAAAGATGTCACCAGCCATGCAGGCACTGGATCCTTGTCAGCTTTGTGTCAACGCCCCCCGAAACTCTAAACCGCTCAATTGGGATCCTAGGATGTCGACTTTCTTCGTCCCACTTCCTGGATTCTAACGACAGCGGGCATCTCGCCCAAACACCTGCCACTACCGCCAAATTGGGAGCCTGCGCCGAGAACGACCGCCCAAAAATTGAACGCCAACCATCCCACCACCATGAGTTTCGTTGGCTTGAGCACCTACATTCAGAAGTCAGAATCCGCGCGGTGGAAGGCTGCAGCATGACCAGTATTAGACCCTGGGGAAGAACACCAGAGTAGAGCATTGCCAGAACACCACCATTGATAAACATCGGGCTTAGCGTGTAGGCTGAATATCGTAGAGTTTCAGCGCTCACGCTCGGACAATGCGGGCGGGTCATGATGGTTTCACCCTGTCGACTCAAGATTGTAGAGTTTAAGGTTCAGGGCATGCCTGGAAAGCACGTTCGGTGAGCACGCGTTAGTTTGCAGATGTACCCACCCTTCGTGCTGCGCAGTTCGTTGATTGCACTTGGCGACGTCCTCGGCCTAGAGATTTCCAGAGCACCATTCCTGGACGTAGTGTTTTTTTTTGTGTTCTGTGTTTTACATTGCTTCCTGCCGCTTGATCTTGTCTATGGGATGTGGACGTCCCTCTCCGCACTGCCCAAGACTTCATACAGAAGGGCAGAAAGCCGAGGTACAGAGCCTGGGTCCAGACACGAAGGGGCACTCTCGACGGCACCCTACCAGTAGCAACAAACCTTGACTTTACGATGAAGCGGCGTGCCACAACTCAAAGCGACGACATGCGACGACGACGGGCCTTGAGTCTTTTTAGGGCGCTGACCCACCATCTAAGTGGCGCACGCCGGGGTCAGGGGGCTTAGCCACCTTGTAAATGGAACCGTCAATAATCGTCACGCCCTTGCAGCAAAGCCTCGTTGGTGGCTGGAAGCCCGGCCGCATAGGTGCGTCTGTCCGGAGCCCAAAGCGACCTGTCGGCCTGGAGCAAAGCAAGGGTTAGGGTTGGTGAGTTAAGGGTCTAGGGTTTCGGCGCTCACATTCGGACATGCCAGGCGAAGCTCTTCCGTAGTCGGTTGGATGTGAAACCCGTGCTGGCGTTCAGTCGACAGTACATCTTCGGACAAAGAAAGTGACAGAATGTCCACATCGGCAGAAATTCAACTATCCTCCAGCAGTAACTATCTATGAGGAATTCAATAGACAGGTTTCAAGTAACAATAACCAAGCCACTAAGGCTAGGGGTGTGCTGCGCGGTGGCTGCAAGGGAAAGACTGGGCTCCTAAATGAAGCCTGTTGAAACAAGCCGCCGACTCGGGGTGTAGGATATTCGAAGCATAATAGCCGAACTGCATGCTATGAGTATAGGGCGGGGAATTGAATGACTATTGACTGGCTGTTAACTTGGTATTGTTTACACTCGCAGCGGACAGCCAAAATAAACCTTGTAAGCCGCAGCAGCAGCAACACCACCAACACCAACACCAACACCAACACCAACACCAACACCAACACCAACACCCACAGCCACAGCCACAGCCACAGCCACAGCCACAGCCACAGCCACAGCCACAGCCACAGCACAACCACCAACAACAACAACAGGTAGGATGGGATCATCGTTCGTGCATTGTTGCTTGAATTCTTATCTGCCATAGGAACTGAAGCCTGATTCAGCTTCGTTCAAGGCTGCAGACTGGGGTTCTTGGCTTAGCCCCGAGCCACGGCAATCAGCAATTGTCATACACAACGTTCAGAAAACAATACAACTATGTACAGTGAGGACTCGGGCTTATAGATGATGTCACAAGCGATGAGCAGGCACGCAGGGGTGATCAGCCCTTGCTCTGCATCAGATTCCGTAGCTTTGTCAGGCACGGTCTGGAATGTGATGCTGTGCCCCCTTGCTGAAACATCCTGCGCTGCACTGAAAAGAGCTTGTACAAGGTCAAGGCAATGTCCGCTAAGAACCTTTGCTCAGCTGTCAGGGTGCACCAACAACAAAGACCCCACGAAGTGGGGCCAGCATCCCTGCTTTGTTTTTAGCTGCAGGTCCCGAGCTTGTGAATTGAAGAAATGCATTGGTGTTCAGCGAGCGTCGTGACCAAAGACAAGTACGGAACACGTGTACCGTGCTGTAGAATTCTGAATATGCCAGGCGATCTCCGAAATCTGGTCTGTTGCCACGAGGCATACGTGGTCATCCGTTTCAGTCTCTCAATGTTGTCGTCGCTCCAACACACGAGTTGAAGCGTGTAAATTTGTGAACCATTGCTGCATCACGCTTCATCTTATTGTGTTCACTCCGAACACATGTGCTGAGAGCCTGATGCACGGTATGACAAACATGTAGAACCTGGCAAAAGAATAAGGATGTAAACAATGTATTCTTTGATGTTTTTTGCCGGTGATAAAGTGGACTCGATACGTGAAGATCAAGCGGGCCTGATTTATCGCGTCCCGAGATGACGATGGAAGATGTACTCGTAACGGGCATTGCAATGTAACACGACCCGGTGGAATCAACACATCCATGCGAAAGATTCGAGATGTCCATGTCAATCCTGCATCCGACGCAGTGCGTTTGGTCATGGCATCACGAACAATGATCCGACACTACCACACGAAACTTAGAAAACATGTCATGGGAATTCATGTAACGCGCTGAAGTCGAAGCCAATAATGCCCATACCGAGGTCCGAGCCACAAACATAGCAAACATACATGCAGCTCAAACTCAACCGTGATTCGCTTCCCAATTGGGTGCTCGACACCGTGCCTGAATCGGTCGAGACTTACCATCACAAGACCGATGATCTTGAATGTGGAATCGCCGGTGGCATGAGGTCGCAAGAAATCGTATAGCAACCGCAGAATTTGCCGGCTATCGAGCCTTCTGCTGATCGTATATATTCGCTCGGTCTCGGCCTGGATCTTGTTCTTCGGAGCGATAGACTTAACGCGCTCGCGGCATGCAGCGTTGCATTCATTCTCGAGCATGCAGTATTTGCATTCCTCGGTCAAGTCTTCATACCGAGTACCGTCTTGGATCTCGACCCAGGCGAGCGCATACTGCTCTTACACAGGATCATATGCGAATGCGTTTGCAACGCGCTCCTTCATTTCAATCCATCTTCGGAGCCGTGCTTGCTCGGGCTCGGGCTCAAGCCGAAACGACTTGCATTTCGCCTTCTTAGCTTCACCGAGTGATCCATCGCCACAGGGCTGCCCGCCACCTTGATCGTTGGGTGGCACACTCAAGGCATATACGCTGCAAATGCGCATCGGATCACGGCAGCACTCCTTGCAGCAAGCAAACTCGCAAACGACACAGCTGCGTCGATGGTGCAGCTGCCCAAGCATCGTTCGCATTGGAATGTGTCAGGCCTTCCACTGGGTCGAGTTGTCGGGGGGAGGAGGAGGAGGAGGGCCATCGCCTCGGTGGCCACCGCCAGACCCACTAGGCGGAGCCCCACCATCGGGTGGGCAGAAGCGGATGCGCGACATCCGTCAACGGGGACATCAGATGATGCTCTCGGTGCAGGCCTCTTCCTCCTGTTTGTCAAGGCAACAGAGATCCGAGCACTCGGCGCGACGGGGAACGTAACTGGAAAAGAGCCTGTCCCTGGCCAAAGCCAGTGCGGCCTAGCGTTGCATCGTACCATCTCGAAGGCCCGACCCCAGTTTGGACAGTTCGTGAGTCGTATGAGACCTGACATGGGGAATGTCGGAGCAGGCCAGGCTCGGACAGCTCCACGAGCGAATTGTGCTTTCGACCCCGAACCACGCTCGGGATGCATGCCTCAGGAATCGTAGGACGGATGCTAGCCGGGCAGTGGCATGGGCGCTCGACACGCACGCAAATGTTCTGTCTACGGATGTAGCCGATGGACCATGGGCGACTAGAGTGTTCGGTTCAGCTGATCGACCCGAGAAATTGGTGGACTTGGTGGACCCCTGGCCCTGTGGATGATGAGGAAGTCGATCCGGATCGATCCTCTCTGGTGGACGATCGTCAACGAACAATCGCGCTCTTCGATAGGCATCGTCGATTGTCTGGCTACTCGCCTGCGATTGGGCAGTCGATGCCTTCTCAACAGGTGTCGCATCCTGCCTTGGGGCATTAGCGGGTTCTGGTGGGTCATCTGCCAGAGGTACCTCCGGCAAAAGGTCCATCCAGGAGTTTCGCAACCTCTGCAGGACGATATCGAACCTGGCAATCCAAGTGACGAAGTCTTGGTTGCCTTTCCATGCCTTGAAGAGACCCAGGAATCTCCACAGGACATACTGCTCACCCTCCACAAAGAAAGGTCGCATCTTCTTGTTGAAGTATTCCACTCCATCAATGGCGGTAAGCTTTTCTCGGTCCAGTGCTTCTTTTTGCACCGCTGCAAGACCGGAGAGTCTCCTCTTGAGAGACAGTTCTCTCTTCTTTTCATCCGTCATGTCGCACCAGTCATCAATAAGCTTTTCCTACAAGCCACGAAGTGGTGCCATCATAAGCGGGTGCTATTTTCGATGTAATGCCGAGACGGCTGAGCATTTTCTCGCTCGAGATGCCATATGCATGGCTTGCGGCATAAGACGTTGGACTTTGAGAGGTCTCGTCCTCGGAGTATCCTCCGGAGGAGTCAGCGTCGCCTTCATCAGTGGAGTGTGACGACATCCCGCAACCTCGGCACACGTCGACGTCTACGGAAGCGATTGGCCGGAGCCAACAGTTGCGGCGGTGTTAGGCGAGAGTTTGAGCCCAACACGGGCTCCGCTACCAGAAAACTGCCCCCCAAATAAGTTAGGTATGGGCTCCCGTGACTTCCCAGCCCCAGCCCTCGTGCCTCAAGCGTTTTATCCCTGACCCCCACCCTACATTTTCCAACATATTTTTCAAAATCCTCAATTTTTGACATCCTCGTTTTCCCCGATTTCCCTTAAAAAAGCATCTACCATATACCATAAAATCCCTAATTCCTGACCTCCCCGCCTCAACCGATTTCCCTATATAATCCTCCTAAAAGTCCTTGTTAAAATTCCTTGTAATAAATTCTGAATGAGAGTGATAGAATGTATCTTAACAAATATTATTGTGAAGATAAATTCTAAGAACATCCTATTTATTCAGCTTTCTGTATTTCTTCCAGTTCTCCTAAAATTACATTGTTGAGATGCGTTGCTGATTTTTCGTGCTGTGATTTTTTATACAGTTTAATGTCATAATTACATAATGGGCACTTGTAATTTATCTTCCTGTATTCTTTCTTCTGTGCTTGTATCTTTTCTTTATTGTTTTCATTGTATTGTTTTTTCCGTATAGCTATTTCGTCTTTGTGGCTTTCTCTATATGCTTTTTCGGCTCGTTTAAATGGTTCTGGTTTTTCTTGATATGCCTTCCTGTTTCTTTCGCGAATTTTCCTTCTACAATCGTCGCAACTTTTGAAGTTGTCAGAAAACTCCCACCATTCCCGTTGTTTCTTGCACACATTGCAATACCTATCGTTCATACTATATATTCTATATATGGTATTCACTCTTTAAGTATCTACCATATACTTAAAACTTTTAACAAGTTTTAGTCTTGTTTTTAATATTTAGATTGAACTGTTTTTCGATGAAATTTTCGGCTTCCTTCATTGTTGGCTTCTCCCAAGTCAGCCATCTGCTCCAAAAAGCGGGTGTTTTGTAATCTTTCCAGTTTTGATTACCCGAACCACAGTGCCTTGCAATATAATTTTCTTTACGCTTTTCATTCTTATGTCCGTCTGTGTAGTGTTCATATCCAACTGCCCCGAACGATATAGTTTTCTTGCCATTTATAACAGCGTCGTATTTCTTACCCTTTTTATTTGACTTAGTGATCAAAACTTCGGTCATATATACAAGTATTTAGAAAATATACTCAAAATAAAAGTAAATATTTCAATAAAGGGAATAAATTTATTGAAATATTTAGAGACTTGATGAATATTTTTTAACTTAAGAAGTATAGACGGTGTCGCGATACAGCTTCTGTAACTCTTTCAAGTGGGCTTTTTTCATTGCGGGGTCGCCCTTTGCTCCTATCCATGCGTTATAACTACTTCTGAATTTTCTGTATGTGGCGCCGGTTATTGTCTTTTTATTATTGGCGTCTTCAAATACTTCTCTTAGTTTTTGTATTCCTATTTTGCTTGGGATTATTGAGGGTTTCATGTTTTGTTCTTCTCTTGTTTCAGTGGCATCTGATCTGGCGCTTTCTTTTAAATTGTTTTTTTTCGTAACTCGTCGCTTCGGTGCGGGTCTTGTTTGTTCCTGTTCCTGTTGTGGAGGTGGCGGTGGTGCGTTTGCATTACCGCTTGAACTTGACGACCCGCCTTGTTGAAAATTAGGAGTTGGTCGTGCCTTTGGTTGCGGTGCTGGTAATGCTGGTTGCTGTGCCGCCGGTGGTAATGGTTGCTGTGTCGCTCCTATATTAGGCTGATGCTGTTGTAATATCGTAGTAGGAGGTATTGTCCCTGTTTCTAAATCTATGTTGGGGGTTGTGAATTGTCTTTGTCTCGCTGTTCCGTTGAAATCTAATAATGGGCGTGGCTGTGATAAAATCCTTCTCATTACCATGTCCCTCATCCCGCTTATCACAGGTTCAGCCACTCCTGTTATTGCGGCTGTTCTCAGATCTTGTCCGGCTGCAACACCTGCGGCTATGTTTTGTCCCACTCTGCTTAAGCCCCTTCCTAAATTGTGTAAGATGCCGTCTCCGCCTTGTTGGTCTATTTCCATCTGTTGAGCGTGTGCTTCGGTTATTGCTTGTGTGCTGTTTCGCCTCGCATCTTCTGCCCTTTGTATGAGTTCTGTTAATTGTGCGTTCGTATAACTTGAGTCTTCTTCCGGTTCTACGAAATCGTCGCCATTTCCGAACACCTCTGTTGCCGCGTCGTCGGTTTCCATGTTAAAGACTTCTGGCTCTGTTCCCTGTGTATCGTGCTGTGCAAATAAGGCTCTGTGTGTTAAATCGTTGTCGGACGCATATTGTCTTAACATCAGCTCTCTTGCTATTCTATCGGCAATTTGTTTCTCTTGAACTTTCAGTTTGTCTAAATGATCTTTGCCATCGAGACGAGTTCCCTTATTACTCTGTTTGTAGAATGTGGCGTCTCTGTTGGGAAACGGCTTCAAGGCTTCTTCGTTGTCATTGACCAAATCTATAAGGTCTTCGTATCGGGATCGCCTGTGAAATTGTATTTTTTCGGTTTTGTTTAAGTTCTTTTATGGTTTTCGTGATGACTGTTTAACTTCCATCCTATATTATATGTTTATTTAGAAAATTGCTTCGCTTAATTTTTCTAATACTTCTGACCTTTTTTTCAGGTGTTCCAAAGAAGTCTCGGGCATTCTCGGATTGTGCATCTCCCCCTTCAATCTGTTTAGCTCGATCTCGTGGTTTGCTTTCATCTGACCCTCTAACAGTCTTCGTTTTAAAGCCATGTTCGCCACCTGTGCCTCTCTTCCTTCGAGTTCTTTTTTAAGCTTCATTAAATAATCTACGCTATGTTTATTATAATGAGGCTCCACCCACATCTTCCACGACGGGATTGTCTAATGACTTCTTCATTTTCTGTTTTTTTGTTGTCTAAATTTATACCTGTTGTATAAGACCATCTATTATATATATATATATATTATTTTATTTACTTTTTTTACTTCTTGATGAAAACATGGCTTTACCTAATATATCAGCCTTCTCTTGTCTTCTTCTTTGAATTTCTGCGTTCATCGATCTCAGTTGCAATTGTAAAAGTTGGCTCTGGCTAAGATTTGCATAGGGGTTTATCGGCTGTTGTGCGGCTACTGGGGCTGGTGCCTTAGGTGGTGTTTTTGTCAAAGGTGCGGGTTGTTGGTAAAGTTGCTGTGGCTCGTTCGTAAAAGTTTCGTTTTCTTCTTCCGGTTCTGGTGCTAAATTTTGAACCTTAATTTTTGGTTTTAGGTTGTTCTTTCTAACGGGCTTTTTTAATATGTCGCTTGGTTTCCCTTCGCATTTTTCGGGATGGGAATATCTAAGGCTTTTCATGCACATCGTTTTCTTACAGTCCTTACATTCTGCCTTTTGTTTGGCGACTTCTGTAATCTTAACTCGCTTCATCTCTTCTTTCGCCTCGGTGCTTTCGCTGGGCGCCTCTTCGGGTTTTGGTTCATCTTGTTCTGGGTTTTCGTCAAGGGTGGCTAATTCTTTAGTTTCTTCGGTCATCTATATAATATTCTATATATTTTCTTTTACGTTTCACGTCATATCTGTATTATGAAAGAGGATGCTAAATGAGGCATTTGCTCCGTTTAAGTCTATAAAGTTGCCCCTTTCGTCGGTTATTCTAAAAGTTAGTCGCCTTATCGAGCGTCTCGAGACGTTGATATAATCGTAATCGGTAATGCCGTAGCTGTCGGCAACAATACCGGCGAAGGGTGCATTTACTGGGACTTTCTTGACTATGGCGTTAGTAAAACTCGAGGGGCTGTGAAAGTTGTTGTTTGAAAGCTCGGGACACGAAATGTAGAGATCGTGATAAGGCAGTAAAATTATAAATCCCGTTATCTCCACGGACTGACAGAAGTGAAGCTGTCGCGCACGGTTTGTGTGAAGCTCAAAACCTCGTTTATGCTGTTCAAGTTGTTGAGATCTACCGAATTGGAAAAGGAACCTACGAAATCGGGGACATCCGCATCTGTTAGAGGAATGAATATAACTTCGGTGTAATTCGACGATATTGTGATTTTATTGTTAGGTTGTTGTATGTTTCAGTGTAGGTGTTTGTTCTGCTCACTCCTCCATTATCGAAAACCGCGTTGAGCTCGGTTGCTATTTGGGTGGCTAATTCCGGTGCCGTGTAATTGCCTTCGGGAATTACAATTCTCGTGTAGGTGATCCCTTGCGGTGTCGCCGGTGGCAGGACTTGATGCCTCCAGTATAAATTGTTGTTGTTGCTGCTTATGGTATACCACGTGTTCGGGATTGCGACTTCGTGTATCTGGGCTATTGTCCCATCGGGAATTTCAAAGTTTTCCCTCAGCTCGATCTTAAAGTTTGAAGGCGATTTGCTGTCGTTGGTTCGGTATTTAGAATTTACATATATTTTTTTTGTATGTAAGGGGTCTGAAACTCATAGTCTATATATTAGCAAAAGATAAAAAAAAATTATACTTCTATTTATATACGCAATGAGTAAGATAGAAACTAAAATAAACAAAATGTTAGAAGATAATAACAAGATTACGAACACTCAAGGCATCAGGATGGCTTACGACACGAACAATAAAATCTATGTAAGAGGCAATGAAATGTATGTGGGCGGAACGACGAGCGCCTTTAATTGGTTGGAGAATTTTACGAAACTGCCCTTCGGTGTTTTGGGCGGTGTGCGTGATATGGAGAGATACATAGAAGCCGAACGAATACTTAAAGAGAACCCGCAGATTTCGGAATTGGTGGGACACAGTCAGGCAGGTCCGGTTGTATTAACATTAGCTAAAGATTTGCCCGAACGAAATTTGAAAACCAGAACTTACAATAGCCCTACCTTCAGCATGGGTTTCAAACCTAACACGGAACAGCGCAAGAGATTTAGGAAGGTCGGGGACATTGTAAGCGCATTGGATGGAGGAGCTATGAATGTTTATACGGATACGCTGAACCCCTTGAAAAACCACGACATCGACGCATTCGAAGGAGTGAGCGAAACATTACCGGCTGGTGAAAACCCTTGATAAAATTTTTCTAATTTTATTATATTTATGCTTAACAAAGAGAGACATAAAAAAGAAATCGTGAGAGTAGGAAAACCCCCCGAAACCCTCAGGTTCAAAAACAGTATAGTTCGGAAGATGAACAATTCGGGGTATGAAACGATACGGAGCATAGTAGAAACGGATACTCAAGCAGTGCAACAACCGCAGTTGGCAACTCAGAACCTCAAGACAAACAAGAGCCTGATTGCACATAGAAAGTATAATAATAGAAATAATAATAAAAAATCTAATTCAAGTATATACAAATGGATTTAGTAATAGCCGAAAGTGAGCCCAACATGATCAACTCCCTCCAGTTCGGATTACCGGAAAGCGCGGCATACATCACAGATCGTAAGCAGGTTCATTTTCCCAGCGTATCCGGAAACATCTTCAGCGCCTCTAACGGAAATAAATATTTAAAGTTCGTGATCACAGGAGAGGACAACAATTATCTCGATTTATCCAGCGTCTCTTTATTCTTCGATGTCGTAATTAAATACTGATACCGACGCGAACAAATACCTGCGACCCTTGGGAGAGAGCCAGGCCTTCTTTACTCGTTATAGATGCAATGGGGCGGGACAGCAATTAAACGACATCGACAACTACAATCAAGTTTGCGAAGAAATGAAATCTTTTAAATCAGAAGAAGTCCGAAACTTAGACGACATCCAAGAAGGTTGCCTGACCCGATACGACAGCAGAATTAACAGACTTTATGCCTACAGCATCGAAGGACACGACGCCACGGCAACAACGGGAGCAAATAACAGAGGCACCGTATTACCCAAGCTTACCAGATTGAACACCACGGGGATCGAAAGCGGTAAATTCGTGCGGATGGGTCATAAGCCTTGTTGCGGGTTCGTTCAATCTGGATATTATCCACCTATTCGATATTGCCCGTTAGAATTTATCTTCGAGATCGTCTCCGATGCAACTGAACCCGTGATCGAACCGGCGACAAACGGAGCAGACCAAGCAACGGACGACGCCAACAGAAAATACATTACGGAGAGAAACACGACAACTTCGTGGTCTATTCAAAACGCCATCCTTGGATGTGAATTGATACAGGTTGATAATACTGTTAATAATAACATAGTTTCCCATTTATTGAAAGGGGGTCGGCTTAGAATGGTTTATCCCGCCTATCACAGTTTTTCGCAAACCTTTTCATCAGGAAACACCGAGATCAACATGAATATAGTTAAGTCCTCTACACGCCTTTCGCAAATGTTCTTTACCTTCAGCAACAGCAATATAAACAGCGACAACACGGCGGGAAATTACGATAAGAAGAAGTGGAACTACTTTTTCCATCCGATGGCTGTCACGATTGATAATTTGGAGGGGGTCATCGACAGCGACAGGCGGATTTCAGCTCAAATCCAAATCGCAAACAAGAAGTTCCCCGAGCAAGAAATAACAAGCATCGCTGAGTTTATGTATTTCTTACGAAGAGCCGTGAATGTTATGTCGCCTTATTACGACGGCTTCAGTATTGATATTTACCGATACGCCAACGACAAGTTCATCGGAGGAATAAATTTCGATAAGCAACCCGACGTCAATTTCACTGGTTCCAATACTAAAATGGGCAGCTTAATTACTTTTAAATTGAAAGGGGCGAACCAAAACTTTGCCTTAGGAATTGAGCGAGTTTTCGTCACGATGGTTTCAGAACACGTATTCGAGCTTAGTGAGTCGGCTTCAACGGTTTTAGATTAAATTGATTACCAAATTTAATTTTACAGTATAAAATCTTATAAAGACATAATACTTTATAAGATATTATAGGGCAATGCCAAGAAAACCGATAGACTATAGCAATACCCACTTTTACAAAATTGTTTGCAAAGACCTAAATATAGCTGACTGCTATGTAGGTCATACAACCGATTTTACAAAGCGCAAACATAAACACAAAGGGTTCTGCAACAACCCAAATACTCGTAATTACAACATACCGTTATATCAGTTTATTCGTGAAAATGGAGGGTTTGATAATTTTGAAATGGTTTTAACTAATACTGAAAATTGTAATAACACTTTAGAAGCAAGACGAAGAGAAAGAGAATATATAGAACAATTGAGAGCAACTTTAAATACATATAGACCCTTTATATAACAGCAGAGGAAGAGGTAGAACAAAAGAAACAATGCTACGAAAACAAGAAAGAACATTATTTACAGAAGAAGAAGGAGTATTATGTAAACAACAAAGAGAAAATTTTACAGGATTGTAAAGAATACCGTGATGAACACAAGGAACAAATACAAGAATACAAAAAGGAACATTACCAAGACAACAAAGAATATATAAAAGAGAAGAGCAAACAAAATTACCACGACAACATAGATGCAAGACGAGAACAACATAAGGAATACTATTTCAAGAATAAAGACAAAATGGATGAATACCAGAAACAATACAGAGAGAATAACAAAGAAGCAATAGCAGAGCGAAAAAAACATGTGTAGAAAATAAGAAAGAATATTATAAACAACAGAAGAAAGCATATTATGAAGCAAATAAGGAAGAGATAAACAGAAAAAAGCGTGAGAAACGGAAACAGGCAAGGGAGGAAGAAGCGAAATATCATTATTAAATTAAATATAATCTACTTAATTTAATAATGGCTACTGTAAATAACCTTACAACAATTTACTCAAATCAAATTTTCAAGATTTTCACGACGGGAGTATCTGAATTAAGCGACCAATACGCGACTATAGATTATGTTGATAATGAAATAGCTAATATAAATGTAGGCAGTGGAGGGGGAATAACACAAGCAGAGTTAGATACACAATTAGCACCGATTATTGCAGTTAATGATGGTCAAAATTTAGTAATTACTGATATTAATAATAACCTTACTAATAACTTCCAAACAACAGCACAACTCAATATTAATTTTTACAATAAAACTGAGGTTGATAATGCGATTTCTGTGGTTGATACAAAAGCACTTGATAATTTTAATTCTATAAATGCTATTAGTACAAATTTAACCAACACCTATAAGAATAATACACAACTCAATAATGACTATTACACAAAAACAGAAATTGACGCTAATAATTGGATTGATGCAACTGCATTAGCACCATACGCTACGACATCAACATTAACTGCAAATTATAAAAATAATACACAACTCAATAATGACTATTACACAAAAACAGAAATAGATGCTAATAATTGGATTGATAATACAGCATTAGCACCATATGTTTTAACATCAACATTAACAAATGATTATTTAACTTCTACACAAATTGTTACACCATATTACAATAAAACTGAAGTTGATGGACTTGTTGCAGGTGGCGGTGGCGGTGTTAGTAATCCTATTGA